>JAYEPQ010000010.1:40744759-40997259 GCA_036321105.1 Dracaena cambodiana | reverse complement strand
AAAATCTCAACTTTTGGACTCCTTAGAACATTTTTGGAGTGTTTTGGCTCGGTTTTAACCGACCAGTCACTCCTTCACCGGCGAAATCGTCGTTTTCCTTCTGTATGGCTTGGAGAAGAAGAAAGGCCTCTGGCCTTCTTCTACGCGAAGCTATCGCGTTATCCTCGCATTTGAAACGCGGGGCTATTTTGACTAGCTGTTGCATTTCAACGCGAGGCTATGAATTTTAGCTTCGCGTTTATAACCGTGAGGCTATCTCCTTAGCTTCGCGCGGAGTTATTTTTAGTTTCGTGTGGACTAATTTTTAGCTCCACGTTGAGTTATTTTTAGCTTCACGCGGACTAATTTTTAGCTTCGTGCGGACTAATTTTTTTTGGCTTTGTGTTTTAGTGAAACGCGAGGCTATCTCTTTAGTTTCGCGTGGAGTTATTTTTAGCTCCGCGTTTCTATACTTAGAAGATTTTTTCCTGATTTTTCAAATCTTTTTCTAACTCTTGATTCTTCTTTTGCAGTAGGGTATTCGGTGGACGCTCTCCCCCATAGGCACTATTTCGGATTCGCTGGATGTGCAGATTGACGGCCCAATCCCGTTTCACCACTGTTTTAGGTGCATACAAGCCGGGCCTGAGGGAGTGCAGGGAGAAGTTGATTAGGTACCATCCTGCTACTGCACGGGAGATCATAACTGATACTGCCTTCGAGGCCACCAACCGAGAAGTGTTGGAGAAGCCCGCATTTCTCTTTGGAGATACAATGGGGCATTCAGACCAGATCCTCTTTGAAGAGGAGTGCATGTGGCTCTACCAATCTGGCGACCTGCTGATGTTTCTACCCAGCATAGAGCGCAACTATCCTCTGGTCTATCTTCAAAGGCTCGCGATGCACTGTGAATTAGAGTGGGGGCTGAGCTAGGCATACGACTGTGTCCCCATGGGCAAGTTGGGCATACATGGGGCTTACCAAGATGGTCCCACAAGATGTATCACCGGGTTGCCTCCGGGAAGAATCACCAAGGAGCACCCAGTAGGGGAGGTCCCAATTCGCGCACGAACTTTTCTTAGTAAATTCATGGCACAAGGAGGCCAATACCCAGCCAATGAATTTAGGATGCCTGGCTGGGTTTATTCTTCTGGCAATATGTGGTGGGGCCCACCTCGTCCAATACATGATAGACACCTATGAACCAGTTCTGAAGGAGATTGGCTTATACAAAGCCATCAGAAATGTTCAATTTGGGATTCCCCAGAGTTCCTACCATTTCTTCAGTCTCCTGGAGATGTACGACCCCGAAACCGGTACCTTCTTTACACCAGTGGGTGAGTTAGGATTTGCTCTCCATAAGATGTTTGAGGTGTCTAGGTTGTCAATGGGCGAAATTCCTTACGAAAAGTACATCCCTACCACTGAGCAGCTTAATATGCTGAAGGCGAGGGATGAGCGCATCTACGCCACTTACTGGGAAATGATGTGCCATTACCGCATCTGCGCCGACATGGCAGGTGTCGTAATCAGGGTATCGGTCACAAGAAGTGGGCTGATTACCTTTTTGCAAATTTGAACTCAAAAGAAAATTCAGCAACAGTTCACGGCTATGCTCCTGTTGACGTTAAGGAGATCAATCACCGCATCGCCAAGACTTGTGCCATATTCTACACTGCTGAATCCAACAAAGGTGGATTCAATCCTGACACAGTCTTCAAGAGTTTCCACTATCAAGCTCAGTTCCCAGTATCCAATAGAGATCTTATTGCTGGGTTCCTGATACTGTGGTTAAAAAGATGCGTCGTGCCGTCATTGCCAAAAGAGGCGATTGCAATGAACGTGGTGTACCCAGCAGTTCTACTTGCACACGACCGACCTTTCGGACTCCTTCCCGCCATGGTGTGCAACCTACAGAGTGGACTATGAGCGCTCTATAATGGTTTTATTCCTGCCGACAAAGGGAAAGGGAAAGGAAAAGGCAAGTCAAAGGAGACTGCCAAGGTGAAGACTCCAAACCCCAGGGTGGAGATGCCTTATACCTATTTAATGGCGTGGCTTGTCATGCACTGCCCTTCATTGATGAGTGCGGCTGAACATCTCTCCGGTGACAAGCCCTTCCTTGTGGAGTTATACGAGCGCTCCTCATGGAAGAGTCATTACATGTCTCAAATCCGGAAGACACTCCGCCAACACCAGAATTATGAAATATTTCGGTGCTTCCCCGACTTCCCCGGTGGAGAATACGGGTCGAAATTCAAGGATATCTCGGGAACAAACAACTTCACCATCTTATCCTCAGGGGCATTCTGGTGGCTCCTCAATATCCGATCCGGGGCACTTGGTGTATCGTCAAGACACCATGTGTTATATTGAACCGTACACCCCGAGCCGCTTCGCTCGTCAGTTTCGGTACTCTCAGCTCTATGTGGGTAACCCAAACAAGAAGCTGGCATACGAGGAAAATTTGTACGAAGGTGCCCGCGGCTGGTTCCACTTTGTAGCAGGTGGGACCGGGGCTGAATTCGTCTTACCTCAGAAGTCGCCCGAACTGAGCATAATGCTGAGCTTCTGCACGTGGTACAGTGTCGCCAACGCTGATGTGCCCAACTTCTCCATCAACCGGAGTTATTGCAAAGAAATAGAAGCCTTTTACTCTAGCCGCAGGGGTGCTAAAAGAGTAGGGGTAAAAGGAATGGACGAATTCCTTGGTGCGGCGGTCGATCCATCAGATGTTGGCGACTCTGATGACGATGACGATGATGGTGATGATGATGATGCTGATGTTGGAGGTGCTCCCCAATCCGTAGTCACTCGTTCTCGGAGTCCGACCGTCAAACGCCGCGGAGCCCAGAGAGAATGGCCTGTCAAGAAGAAGAAGAAGTTGGCCCCGGGAACTCTAGTAGTTCCCTAAGAGGCAGCTGTCTACTTTGCCACAGACCTGCTGGCCTCAACTCTGCCATCTGGGCCAGTAGAGAAGAATAAGCCCGGTGAAGCTCCTAACGCTCTTGATGCTCCGGCTCGCCTATCAACTGAAGACACTGGTGAGCATGCTGCGACGCAACCGTTAGGTGACGAAACGGGTGTGCTCTTGGATACAACGACGACTCCTCCTTCAAGTCCAACCACAGGACTTGTATTCCCTGGTATGGTTCTCTCAGATTTTATACTCTATCTTCTGTTCATTTTTCTATTTTTTATGTAACACTCTTTGTTTGCTTTCTGAGATGCAGGTAGTCAACTCCACTCTTCTATGCACTCAACTACCATGGTGGAGTCCGAGGAGCCGGTCGACTACACTGGCACCACCGGCTCAGTGGGTGGTCTGGGTAGTTTGGCGGAGGAGTTTGGCGTGGATTATTTCACGCCAGCTCCCTCTCTATTCCTACTTCAGCTCCTTCAATCGACGAACTCGGGAGTGATGATAGGATAGAGGTCGTCGTCGCGGCGCAGCAAGAGAGGCTCCCCTATCTCCAAGTCTGCCATCTCCAACACCAATGGTTTGCTCTGAGGAAACCTTTCCAATTTGGTGAAAGCGTTTAACTACTTACACCAGGATGATCAGGTAAGGATCATTTACTTAGACAGAGGTGCCTAATTGCACATGCCTTAGAGTTTGATGGAGGCAGTTCAAGACTCTTATGCATAACTTGAACTGCACATGCCAAAATGATCGGGTCATGATTATCAGATTTCGGCAGAGGCGCCTAATTGCACATGCCTAGAGTTTTGGCGGATGTGCTTAATTGCACACACCAAAATGATCGGGTCAGGATCGTTGATTTCAACAGAGGCGCGTAATTGCATATGCTTAGTCCAAGTGCTCATATGTGTAACTTGAACTAGTGGATGGTTATACTTCTAGGGATATGAACCAGATGTGACAGTCACTCTGTCACCGTTCTGGTTCATTAGGCATAGTATTTTTTCAAAAATTTGCCATTGATCGGTATCATCATTCTATCACCATTCTGGTTTATTAAGCGATAGGCTCCACTAGAGTATACCATCTCCACGATGAACGGTCCTTCCCACTTGAGTTCAAATTTACCCTTAGTCTTGTGGGTTAGAATCATTGGCCTTTTAATAGCCAGAACCAAGTCTCCTTACTTAAAGGTCCTTGGTTTAACACTCTTATTGTACGTTTGCGAGACTTGGGCTTGATACAACTCAATTTGTTGTTGAGCCCAGAGACGCTTTTCATCCAACGATTCTAGTTCTCGCAACCTTAGTTGATGGCGTTCTTCTGTCATCATCTTTGTGGTTAAGGCCACTCTTAATAATAGTATTTGGACTTCAAGAGGCAAGACAACCTCACTTCCATAGACCAAGGAGAACGTGGTAGTTTTTGTTGGGGTGCGGACAGTGGTGCGATAAGCCCACAAACACTCTCCCAGCTTTTCATCCCAGTCTCATTTATTGGAAGAGACGAACTTCTGAAGGAGTTTAATAATAGTCTTATTAAAGGCCTCGGCCAATCCATTTGCCGCGGGATTACATGGTGTTGAAGCAATGTCCTTGATTATGAACTTATCACGGAATCTTGAGAACCCCTGGCTGATGAATAATTCTTCGAGGGATGAATGATTCTTCGAGGGATGCCAAAATGGTAAATAACATGATGCTTAATGAACTTAATCACATTCGTCGTTTTTACCTCTCTCATGGGCACGACTTCGGCCCATCTCGAAAAATAATCGGTTATTGTAAGAATAAATCGATGTCTCTGGATAACAGGGGAGTTATTGGCCCCACAATGTCCATCCCCCATGCCTCAAATGGCCAACTAGTAATGGTATTGTGCAAGTATTCTGGGGGTTGATGAATAAAATTGGCATGTACTTGACATTCATGGCACCGTTTAGCATACGCCATTGCCTTTGTAATCATCTTCGGCCAGTAGTATCCTAGCCTTCTTATACGGTCTCCAAATTTTGGACCGGGCTGGTGAGCTCCACATACTCCATTATGTGTTTCTCTCAACACTTCATCTGCTTTTGACTTTGATATGCAGCGTAGCAGGAGACCATCACTTGACTTTCTATATAAAGTTTGAAGCGTATGATCATAGTAAAATCTCGGGGCCTTTCTCCTCATCGAGGCGGCTTCATTTGGATCCTCTGGCAACATCCCATAAAAGGCATAATCCACAAACAAAAATCGCCAATCACGGGGTTCCAGAGTTAAGCCCGTCTGGCAAACCTCCTTGGTTTGGAAAACCGTATCCGAATGAAGGAGTTCTCTGCTACTAATAGTGATATTTTTAGCTGCACCCGGTGGGATTGCCAGTGTTGCAACTAGTGCAGCAAGGGCATCCGCATAGCGTTCTCATTTTGAGATATGTGATAGATATAAAACTGTCCAAAATATCCTGCTAGCTCGATGGCTAGTTGATGATAGGAGATGAGGGCTTCATGTCTGACTTCATACTCACCCATTATTTGGTTGACGATGAGCTTAGAGTCTCCATATGCCTCTAGATAGTTCATCCCCAGTTGCAGAGCCATTTTTAAACCAATAATGAGTGCGTTGTATTCCGCCACATTTTTCGTATACGGCTCTGTTAGTGAGTAGCCATTAGGCAGTATGTGTTTATGCGGGGATATTAATACAACCCCCACTCCAGCAGCAGATCATCTGGCAGCACCATCAAAGAACATCTGCCATGGTTGTTCTTTCTTAGTTGCGTTGACTTCTAACGTCTGTTTAGAGTTGGACCAAATTGGGTGGTCTGCTAGGAAATCAGCAATCGTTTGTCCCTTCATTGCTTTTTGAGGAACGAAGTGTATATCATATAGCGATGGCAATAATGCCCATTTCGCCAATCGGCCGTTTAAGGATCCCGGTTTTGTCATCAGGATTTTCAAGGGGTTAACCAGTGATATGACATGAATCATTTGCCCTGAAAGATAGTGGCACATTTTCTGAACAGCGAACACTAGGGCTAAACATTCTTTTTCAATCGGGGTATACCGATGCTCAGACCCGATCATTGTCCGGCTTAAATAATAAAGGGTGTGTTCATGGTCGTGCTCATTGTACTGAGCAAGTAATGCTCCTAACGTATTATCCATGGCCCTTACATATATGAGGAATGGTTGTTCAGGGACCGGTGTCATAAGAACATAAGGTTTGGTAAGGTATTCTTTGAGATTGTCAAACGCCTGTTGACATGCCTCATCCCATACGAAAGAAACCCCTTTTTTATGAGTTTGGAAAGCGGCTGGCATCGTCCTGATAGGATAGAGATAAAGCGCCGGATATAGGCCAGTTTTCCTTGTAATCCCCTTAATTCTTTAAGATTGCGGGGAGGCGATATCTCGTTGATCGCTTTTACTTTTTCAGGATCAAGAAAAATTCCTTCTAAGGTAAATATGAACCCAAGGAATTTCCCGCTGCACACCCCCATGAAGGACTTGGCAGGGTTCATCTTCAAGTGATATTTTCGCATAAGATCGAAGACTGTTCTTAGCTCATGAAGATGATTTTCTTTATTCTTACTTTTGACCGCTAAGTCATCTACATAACACTCTACCGTTTTGCACAGATGTTCTTTAAATATAATACTCATTGCACGTTGGTAGGTGGCACCAGCGTTCTTTAGTCCAAAAGGCATTACTGTATAATACTACACCCCCAACGGCATTCTGAAAGCCGTGTGTTTTTCATCGTCTGGGTGCATTTTGATCTGATTGTAGTCTAAGAAGCCATCTATAAAGGACATCCTCTCATAACCGCAGGTTCTATCAATCATTACGTCGGTAATCGGGAGTGGAAAGTCATCCTTGGGTTATGCCGTGTTTAGATCCCGAAAATCGATGCATATTTGGATCTTGCCGTTCTTCTTACGAACTGAAACTATATTAGCCACCCAATCAGGATGTTGCTCTTTACGGATGAATCCTGATTTTATAAGCTTATTGACCCAGTGACTATCGCCTCCATCAATTTCGGTCGAAAACTTTTTTGCTGTTGTTTAACTGGCTTGGCGTCTTCTTTAATATTTAGCCGGTGTGTGGCAATATAAGGATCAAGACCGGGCATGTCTTCATAACTCCATGCGAACACATCTATGTATTCCTTGATAAGAGATATAAGTTCCTCCTTTTCCAAGGGAGTTAGTGTGTCGCTTATAAAAATAGGTTTCGGATTCTCTTCCGTCCCCATATTAACTTGTACTAGTTTATCCTCTGTAGGCGGGTCACACTGTTCAAAGCGGATATCCCAAAGAGTGTCCATGTGTTTTGTCCAGGAATCATCTTGCATGTCAATCGGTTCCTCGTCGTTATCAAGTGCGGCTGAAATCATATTTGCTGTCAAAGATCGAAACGAAGCGCCAGTACTTAGATCCGAATTATGGTCGAGTGGATGTAAATCTTCATCTGCCGAAGAGTTCTCTTCGTATTTGTATGGTGATGAGGGAGGAGTAGATACATAGCCCAGCCTCCTTCTAGTTTTCTGATAATAGTCTGGGCTCTTCCCTCTTAGTCTAAACGAGGGTATGAGATTTCATCACCCTTTCCCAAAGTTCAATCCCGATTTTTGGGTAAAGTTATAACCCATCTTTTCCATCATTTGTCGGGATTTCTGTTCATATAAGTGAAATTGAGGTGATGTTTGTTCATCACTTGCACTACTTTGTCTTTGGTTAGGCGACGTGATCACTTTGCCGAAGACAATTGGTTTATGCGATACATGTCGCGGCGGTACTTCAAAGAAGTGATATCGTCCTTTTGTTATTTTAAACTGAGAGATGAGAGACGACCTTATTGGCAAGTGATATGCTGCCAAAACTTCAAGTTCGGATAGGTATCTGCCTCGGTGGATGTACAAGAAGGCTCAAACTCTGTAGCAGCAGGCTCGTAGACTAATTTTATATTTTCATTAATAATCAACTCATCTTCTGCTACATTGGCTACATTATTATCAAAATTCATTTTAAGATTTATGCGAGAGTTAATTTTGTAATCACCCCCGTTATCCTCTTCCAGAGATTCGTACTCAGTATCGGCCTCGTTGCCTCTATCTTCCGGTTCTTGGAGCCTTTTGCAGTTATTGTTAGAGACTTCGTGGGCTGGCTTATAGAGCATGGCATTCGTGAAGTAGTTCTCTAATCCTTTGAATGGCTGCCTATTTGTAATTAATGTCTGGACTTCTCCTTTATCATCGTAGTATTTCATGCACTGGTGGAGAGTCGATGGGACTATCATATAGACGTGTATCCATGGTCGCCCCAGTAAAATGTTATAAGACGTATCTGCGTCTATAGCATAGCATGTAACCTCTGTCCTCAAATCTCCGATCTGACACCGAAGTCGGATTTTGCCAAGAGGATAGCTGTTATTAGCGTTAAACCCGTATATAGTAGTATTTGTCGGTGTCAGACGATGGGGAGAGATTCCCAATAGCTGCATCAGCCTTCTGGGAATAACGCTTAATGCAGACCCCGGATCGATTTGAATACGGTCCACCTTTGTGGATCCGACATATCAGGTGAAATATAAAGACCTATTATACTTTATATTCCTTACCTGCGTATCCTCTGGAGAGAAGGTAATTCGTGGGACCTGCCTCCTTACTTGATGATAGCGGGGGCAAGAGTTCTGTTCTTGGTTAGCTGGATCGACAATCTGATCTAAGAATAATTCAGAGTCTGCCAAAGCCTCTTTTAACGCTTTGCGAGTTGATTTTGATAATCGCAACAACTCATAAAGGGTGACTCGAGCTGGAATATTTGCCAGCTGAGCTATTATATCAAATTTAAATGCAGCCTCCTTGGCTTCTTCATCTCTTGCAGGATTTTTCTGGAAACAAAGCCTCTTTTATTTTGCAGGCTTTGCGAGTTCCCTGTATATATTCTTTGGGTCTACTCTGATGTAATCCTTGAGATATGGTTTACCAGATCGAGTATTGGAAGGGCCCACCCCATCTTGATGAGTGGCCCTCGCTTTGGGCTCTTCTTCAAAATCTGTGAAGGCTCCCGAGACTATGTATTCTTCCTTTATTTTTGCGAAAATAGTATTAATAGTCCACTTTTTCCTTTGACCCCTGCGGCAGTCCACTATTCATCCTGTAGTAGATCAGGGTGGACCCATATGATTTCCCTTCTTTGAGTTGTTGCGGGGACAAGTTCTTTCTGGGCCTTTTTATGTGAGTCATGATTTTTCATGACCAGCTTCCCCTCTGGTATTGGGGTCAACCCCGCGGGGAACTCATGGGTTTCTACCACTAGGGTTGCCATATTGGCAGTGACCTTCTTTTGCTCCTCTTTTAGCGTCAAGACTCCAGCTTCTATCAATGCCTGGATCCTGTCT
Organism: Dracaena cambodiana; assembly: GCA_036321105.1. NCBI lineage: Eukaryota > Viridiplantae > Streptophyta > Magnoliopsida > Asparagales > Asparagaceae > Dracaena > Dracaena cambodiana. Next base: position 40,987,966 of record JAYEPQ010000010.1, on the reverse strand, counting down.
TCAGAGGATAACAATCTCTAGTAGGGTGTCCGACATTCCGGTGGTAGAGACAATAGTTGGGGTCATTGGTTTTACCAGCGTCCTCCGATTTTCTATTTTATGGAAGTTTCAGTATTCCCTTCCTAAGGAGCAGGTGAAAGAGTGTAGGCGTCTGTTCCGCTTTAAAGGTGTATGTCCTTTCTTGTTGGAGCCTATTTTGTCTCGTGCCCTTTTGATTTTGGGATTTTGGGCTCGGAGGATTCGTCTTCTGTGGAGCGGCCTCTGACGCCATTGCCGCTTTACCTTTATTCTTATTATTGTTTTGTGTATATGGCCTATTATTTCCAGTATTTCTTGGTCCACGAGACTCTTCAACTCTGCGAATCAAGTCCTTGGCTTGCTCTCCTTGTTTGAGCAAATCCTTCTAAGTCTTAGACTCTACGGCCCCATTTTTAAGAGCACGTTGGTCTTGAGATTATGCCGACACGTCTCCACCAGAGTTTCCTGGACCATTATGTGTTTGCAATGCACGGACTTCTCCCGGAACCTTTCTATAAAATTTTTTACCGTTTCTTATTCTCCTTGTTTAGTTGTAAGGAGGGAATGAACCGACATTTCGGTATCATCCTCAAAGAAACGTGTGATGAATTTCTTCTCAACATCAAACCTGATACTAATAGTACCTTGGGGCAACTGCATAAACCATGTGAAGGCAGGTCCTCGTAAGATACTTGCAAATACTTTAATCATCACTGGGTCATTGCCCATTAAATGTCCTACTTGGGACAAGAAGTAGTAAATATGTTGACTGGGAGAACCTTTCTCGTCATATGGCTCTAATTTGAGAGGTTTATATTTCTCAAGATATGGTGCCAAATCCCATTCAGGCGGATATGGTCTTGAGACCTCTGATTCTTTCAACTCCTTCTTGTGCATTAATGCTTCGAGTTGGCTTTGTAACTTCTCGATTTTCTCTTCTTGAGGCATGAAAAGAATATTTATCCTCGTTCTCATGTGTCGAGTGGGCTTTTTCTTCTTTATCTTCCTCGATCATTTTGTTGAACGGAATTTCTTTTCCCTTCTTGGCGTTATTCTCGACAATTTTTTGAGTATTTTCGACCACTTTTGAGAGCATCATTTTAAGATCCTCGATCGTTTTTTGTCGATTTCGGATCATCTGTTCTTGGGCCTCAAATCTTTGGTCGATATCGTCAGATTTGTCCATCATATGTGATGCTGACTTCTGCAATTTAGACGATACCGAAGAACGAGGAGAGGCTATGGCCGAATTATCACTATCGTCGTCATAAGAACCTTTCACAAGTTTCTTATAGTTTCGGACCGGGATAGCGCCTGACTTAAGTCGGGTAAAATGATGAGGTTCTTCATCGCTTGATTCTGAATCACCATTCTTTTCTATGGTTTTCTTTCCTTTTCTGACCATATTAGAAGTTACAACTCTCCACTCTTTTTCTTGGGGAGCAGTTTTTGTCTTTTTAGCAGGGTTTTTATCCGACTCAGTTAATCGGTCGAACACCGATACCCTGTTCTTACTGCAGCAACAACTATCCCTACAGCAGATACTGCTATCATAACCTGCTGGCAATGACAAGTAGGTTCAGATTGAACTTGCTATATACTTCTCTTCTTGGTTAAATACTCCCTGAGGTCAGTGGCTTTAGACACCGAATTGTGGGGCCCACTCATCCATTGAGAGCGTCTAGGAGCCCACTGGAGCTTCTTGGAACCATTGGAGTCACGTCCTGGTTCAACAGTGCAATGATCAACCCTGATTTTGTATTCAGGTTGATTTACACGGAGCTGAGCAGTAACTTCGCATTTTGATAAGCGGAGCTGAGAAGTAGCTTCGCGTTTTGATACGCATGGCTGAGAAATAGCCTCGCATTTGGATACGTTAGCTTCACGTTTTACGCTGGCTTGACGTCTTTGTAGAAGTTTATCTTCTGGAATCTTAGCCCCGCGTGGAAGAAAATTCTTGCACGCTGGCTTACTCTTGCGATTAACGCAAGTCATAACTTCGCGTTTAGCGCGATTTTTGCGATTAACGCAAATTTGCCAATCATCTTCGCGATTTACGCGGAGCTAAGGAGTCTTGCGATTAATGCAAGTATTACTGGCTTTGCGTTTATCGCTAAGCTCAGTATTAGCCTCGTGTGGAGAATCACACACTGGCTCTAAGGAAACTTTATCCTCGCGATTAACGCGAGTGATAAAAATCTTGCGTTTATCGCAAGTTGTACTGGCTTCGAGTTTATTGCTAAGCTCAGTAGTAGTCTCGCGTGGAGAATCACACGCTGACTCTAAGGAAATTTTATCCTCGCGATTGACGCGAGTGATAAAGATCTTGCGTTTATCGCAAGTTATACTGGCTTCGCGTTTATCGCTAAGCTCAGTAGTAGCCTCGCGTGGAGAATCACACGCTGACTCTAAGAAAATTTTATCCTCGCGATTAACGCCAGTGTTAGAAATCTTGCGATTATCGCGATTTTGACTAGTTTTTCGATTAACGCAAGCCAGTTTGCAAGGGACCATAGCCTCGCATTTTGTGAAGTTAGTCTCGCGTTCAATGCGGGATTTGAGGGCCTTTCACCTAGCTCTCTGATTTCTATTTCGGAGTTGGGCTCTGGTTAATCCAGTTCCCGAGCTTTCTTCGGCAGTAAAGAGGCTATACTCTGCTAGGGTTTCCTGCCCAAATGACGGCTCTATGGCCGCGGTCTCCACAGGTCCCCGTTTATCGGTGGATTCCTGTTTACCCGATCCTCGGGTATTGGAGCGCACGCGACAATAGTGTCACGTTTCGGTCAGGTTACCTGACTCAGAGGAGAGATACTCCTCGTACTTTTGCTGGTCGATCTCTACGACCAGCATGTTCATGTCGGATCCGATTCTCTCGAATTCAGATTGCGCCACGATCTCTTCTTTGGTGAAAGAGACTTCTCCCACTGTGGTCGTCAGTTTGTTCGTAGCAGAAATTCGTTGCTTTCTTTCCATTGAAATAACTTGATTTACAACAAAAATGTAAATCTGTGGTCGTCAGTATTGTTTGTGTTTCGGGGGTGATAACATTGATGTGTAAGGTTTTATGGATTCGGACCATGCGGGTGATAGAGATAATGGTAGGAGCACCACATATTATGTTTTTACTGTAGGAGGGACAACGGTAAGCTGGATTTTAATATTACAATCAATTGCTACTTTATCTTCGACAGAAGCTGAGTATGTGGTAGCTGCAGAAGCATTGCAGCGATTGATGAGTGAGTTGGGTTTTGATGGAGTGGATTGTAGCTTGTTTAGTGACAGTCAGAGTGCAATTCATCTTGCTAAAAACTCGGTATATCATTCAGGGACTAAATACTTGAGATATCACTTCATTAGATCCTTGTTAGAGGATGACCAATTGAAGTTAGAGAAGATTGAGGGCAGTAAGAATCCTACAGATATGTTGACAAGCCAGTTGATGGGAAAAAGTTAAGTTATTGCTCAAATTTGGTACATTTATATTAAATGCTGAAATTGGGATTTTAAACGATCGAGGTAAGAGCTTTGGACACTAGAATTATCATGTATAGAGATTACAATTTTGTATTAAGTTTCCAAATGAGAGATTGTTGCTAATGGAGCTCTATTGCCGCAACGGGTTTTGGTACATCGAAATGGGTCCAAAACCGGCCCAAACCCGTTAAGATATAATATAAATATGGGGGTGTATGCTAGGGTTTCGATGGACCGAAGTTAATTGTTGCTTTGACGATTGCAGCAAACAAGGTAGCTAAGGGTTCTCTTCTTGATTTTTTCTGCTGCTCTTGATTTGGAGTTGCGGGCCGAAGGGAAGAAGCAAATCACAGCAAATAATTGCAGCGTTGCAATTATTTTATGGTTGAGCAATTTTTCGGCCAAAGAACAAATTAAAGAAGGCGGCTAAGTTTTTTTCTTGTGGCAGTAGCAAGAGAAGAAAAATTATTTGCGGTGGAAGCAAATAATTTGTTGTTAGCGGCTCATGAATAGAAGCTGGTGGCGGTGGCCGAAGTAAAGAGGAAAATCACTGTAATAAGAAGTTAGGGTTTGATCTCAAATTTTTGTGTGATTTCTTTGCCAATTCTCTTGTAGTTGAGAACTGAAAGTTATAATTCTCTTTTGATATAGTGGAAGTTTTTGATCGTGTCCCCGTGGACATAGGCATATTGCCGAACCATGTTAAATCTGCGTGTTCCCTGTCTCTACTATTTTCCTCTTCGGTTAACTATTTGATTCCGCTGGTTGTTGCATTAGTATTATTCCGATATTTTTTCTAACAGAAAAGGTAAATAAACTCCAAAATTTATGAAATTTAATCTGAAAGAAGTTAAGAAGGTAGAGATAGTAATTGTAAAAAAAATTTGAAGAAAAATTATTGGATCATTATTATTTTGCCTCTAGCTCACGTAATTTTTCTTGAGCTGGTGGCTCACCTATAGGAATCCATATATATTTTTTGTTTGATTTTGAAAACTCGGATCTAATATGATTTTGTTTGATTTTGATAGGATTGTGTTTTTATCATTATTGTTAGAAAATTTTTATAAATAACCTTGTAATCAACAATTGAAATATGGAATGAAAAATTAAAAAAAAAATGTGAAAATTATGTGTGCATGTTAAAATCTCTCTTTGTTGATTCTTTGAGAGTGAGTATGGATTTGCCTAGATGGATTCCTAAACCAATATTTAAATCTCTCTTCATAGATTCGTTGAGAGTAGGTGAGAGATTATGTGAGTGGATTCCCAAATCAATTTTTATCTTTTTTATTTCTTTCTAGATTTCTAAAAAATAGTCCTTTTTTTATGTTATTCTCCAAATTTCAAAACCCTAACCCTAATCCGCTTCTTTCCTCCATCCTTCTATCTTTATTCTTTTTTATTTTCTCTTTGTGTTTTGGATTTGAGAGAAAAGAAAAATTCAAAAAAAAGAGAGCAAAGAAAAAACAGTGAAGAAAATTAAAAAAAATGAAAAAAGGTGAGAAAGAGAAAAAGACAAAAAAGAAGAAAAGAAAACCCAACTTCTCCAAGTTCTCTCTCCACCATCACTCCACTGTTATTCTGTTCAACTCAACAATATCAGTAACAACATCATAACGACAACATCCAAATCACTGTAGCCATCCTCCATCTTTGTCAAGTAGTCCAAAATCCCGATATTACCATCTCCTCCATCTAGACACCAGCAGCACCTCCAGTGCATTAGTTCAGATATGATGCACAAGCTGCGTCTCAATTGCCACCATACTCCAATTGGAATGTTTTATGGAAGGATGCAGATCAGTTCAATCTGAATGTATTTAGCATTCCTTATCTCCATATTCATTGGGGATGAATACTTTAAAACTGGAAAGAATTGATGGAAATAAGATTATATCAGATAAGATTCTTATTTTTATTGTTAGGATTTTAATAAGATCTGATAGGATTTTATTTAATTTTGAAAATCGAATCTAATATGATTTTGTTTAATTTTGATAAGATTGTATTCTTATCATTATTGTTGGAAATTTTCTATAAATAAGGTTTGTAATCAGCAATTGAAATATGGAATGAAAAATAAAAAAATTGTGAATATGATACATGGATTCGCATGTTAAAATCTCTTTTTGTTGATTCTTTGAGAGTGGGTATAGATTCGTCTGGGTAGATTCCTAAACGAATCTTTAAATCTCTCTTCGTGAATTTGTTGAGAGTGAGTGAGAGATTACTTGGGTGAATTCCCAAATTAATTTTTATCTTTTTTATTTTTGTTCTAGATTTCTAAAAAAAAAAAAAATTCTATTTTTATGTTCTTCTCCAAATTTCAAAACCCTAACCCTAATCTGCTTCCACCCTGTGCCATCGTAGCTCACCAATATGTACTGATGGGGCTATCCTATTATGGTTTGGATTAATGCACTATATATCCCTCATAAATGAGATGAGAGATAGGCTTAGAATCTCTTGTAATTGGTTAATGGACCACCAATTAATAGATGATGATAGTACTATTCTACTAAGGTTTAAATTGATACAATATATATGTCTTATTGTCTCTCATAAAAGAGATAAAGGACATAATCTTGGAATCTTTTATAGTTGGCCAGGACATTAGAGTGGAGAGATGATGAGAAATGTGAGAGCTTAGGTAGATAGTTGTTTCTATCTTGAAAATTGTTGTATTATGTATCATAGTTGTCACGCCTCACTTCCGAGATACGATATAGTATGTATAATAGGTATCAACAATATATTTGGCTTGAATATACTACAAGTTCCGGCAGGATAATAAAAATTAAAATAGTTTATATTAACTATAGATTCCTCCCCTAAAATGACTAATTACGATTACTTAATGGTTTTATTGGAATTATTATAAACAGCTCTAGTTTTTGTCTTACATCTAAATCTGATATGAGACTATTGAGCTACACTTTAGGATCTGATGTTCTTGTCAGAGGGATATAGTAATACGTTAACACTTCACCAAGTAGTGTGGAATTTTAGAGGTAGCTCTCATGGATTTCTAGATGTGACTTCCTTAGATTTAAGAGGTGGCCCCCACTTATATGTGGCACTTTATTCCATGTAGTACTTAGGTTTATATCACACACACTTTCGGTTGATGTCTGACTCTGACACTACTTCAATATAAGAGTTAAAAATAGTTTATAATAAGTCATGGATTCTTCCCCGAAAAGGGCTAGCTACAATTATTTAATATCTTTATTGGAATCATTATAAACTGCTTTAGTTTTTGTCTCACATCCGATTTGAGACTCTTGAGCTAGGATATTACAATAGTTAAAATTTTCGTTATGTTTCCCCATGGATGTAGGTTGAATTATCTCAATTGAACCACGTTATTTCTTGATTTTCTTCTTCTTATGAGTGCATTTTTATATTTTGTGCTCAATGTGTTAGATCTCATAATGAGTCAAGATTGGTGCATAAGAGACTGTCATTTCCTATTAGACCTTCCTTATTATTACCTACCACATAAGAAGAATCCCAACCCTAATAAGTTAATCATAAAGTGTGATCTTATTGATCTGATTTATGATTAACTATTGATGCATATTGAATGATCACACAGGTCTCTTATCAAAGAAAAAAGCACCTCATAGAATCTGCTTACAATCATGTTATGACTCAAATCTAATATTGGTTGAACATATTCAAGTAGAGATTGTGTGATCCAACTCAATTTATCCAATACTTTTATGCTGCACTCTGCAATTGTACTTGATTTCAAAAAGAATATTCACAATGCACCACTAATTCACTGTTCAAGTGTGGAAGAACTTACCATATATATTCAGTCAAATGCTAGATTGAAAAATATAGCAACCTATTTAAATCAATTAGAGGAGACTGGACTGGTTCCATTTTCTATAGTTTTTCATATTATTCATATGATATGTATGAGACCATCCAAGATCCTTGAATCATAGTCAACCAAACTCAATTACTATGCTAGTTGTGTACTACTGATCTCTCCCCATCTTGTTCCCTAGCTAAAATAAATAGACAGGGATGAGACCAAGGCTTGTGATTATAAAAGAATGACCAGATCTTAAACGAAATGTTATATATTTATCCTATGTAACATATTAATATATGCTACTATCTTTACATGCACATAGAGATCTCAAACTTTGAAGTCTGTTTCAGTATTTTCTTTTAGCATCCCCATGCTCATGTGCACCCCCGTTGATGCCCTTGATTCGCCATCAGAAGCATCCACGACATCCGCCACCAGCTTCTGTGTCCCTACACTGCTCTCTCCCTCCCTCTCCCTCGTCCTTAGTTAATTCTAGGACCTCATGCAGTGTTATTGTAGGGTTAGTTTAATTGACTGGTCCTGTCAGACTGATGGTACAGTTTGCGATCTGCTTTGTGTCTCTAAATTTTTCTTCGGTGCTCATCTTGACCGCCAACTGACTCAGTGATCAATCTATTGGAACAAAAGTGCAGAAAGCTTGATGCAAAAATGTTACCATATATGGTTAGTTATCATATGCCCTCAACTGCATCAGATCGTTTCTCTTATATATTATTCATATATGCATGAATATTAGCAATATTAGTGGGGAGAAAGAGAATAGAGTTATAGTGCACGTTTAAGTTCTTGTGAAAATTTTGCAAAAGCCAGTGTAGCATACCTCATATGCATAGGCTTGATCATTAGAGAACGCACATGAAGAGAATTGTCTGAATTATACCCTTAAATGACTACATATTAACATAAAAATTTATGTGGAATACTTGAAAGAAGACTGTAAACTAAATTTATGCTAGTGCTTGGATCGAGAAATGATCTAAAATCTCAAAGGATTTCGGTCATAATTCCTAACTTGGTTTTTGTTACTGAGTCAGTATATTAAAGATGTAAACTGCTAGCTCGTGAAATGAGCTTCACTCAAGGTTAAGTAAATTACAAGAGTATCGGATACCTTCAAGCTGCACTCATTTTGCAAAAATGTTTGTACAAGCACCATTTCGATTCAAACAAACCGTTGGATATATAAACTTAAGAATAAGTTTGCCTCACCCAAGATCGATCAGACCAGTCGACCAATCAAAACCCGATAGCTCTTAGGACCACATTAGCTTGCATGATAACTGTTCAAAGCTTCATTGAGTTGATCAAGGTGAAGATGGCGAGTGTGTGAGTGAAGGTGGTCAAAATTGGACACACTGTCAAGGGGGTAAATAAAGAAACGGTCCCCGTGCAGAGACCTCCACGGAGCTCTCATGTGGGGCTCTTTATTTACATTGAGGGCCATGGGATATTAATTTACTACGCTGTAGGGATAAGTTTGCAAGTATCAAAGACTTTTCTTATATTCTCTCTAGCCTTTGCCTTTGCCTTTGCCTTTGCCTGACCTTGTTCCTTAGCTTTGAAGAAGCGTGCAGTGCAGTGAAAAAAGGCCCAATTGAATGTAAAGACATGCACCTGCCCTCTTGTGCTTGCTCCATCTCGCAGTACCCAAAGAGAGAATTTTTATCTTTAGGGGGTCATGTGAGTGGGGATCAAATTAAAATGTATGCTGCATGTTTAAGTGAATCCTAAGCATTGACCACTTTTGTGTTTCATACCGGTGAGCAAAAAATAAATAAAAACTAGTTGATTGCAACATTGTGAAGATAAAGTGTGAAGATAAAGTCAGCTGGTGAACCTGAAAACCCGGGTAAAACGAGTCACAAGCCTAGACGAAGAAATGAGGAGTCATTAGTTTAGTATCTCGATCATAACCAATAAATTGTTCACTTAAACCAAGTAAGTGATTGGTGTATATAGCATCCATATTGGCTCAATGTACAAGGCATCTTTCACTCTCTAATGTGCTAATAGACAAGATAGTATTTTTCAAAAAGAGGATTGCTACTTCCATCTACATGGACAGTCCGTGCCAGTAGAGTGATTTCAAATGAATAGTAGTTGATCTAGAGATAAATGAAAGATGAAAAGGTTTTTTCAGCTATGATCAATATAGGATTGTTGATAGCTTTCCCAAGTATAGAGGTTTGTGGTGAATCGTAGTTCATTTGAAGATCAATGTATGTGAATATGCATGCTAATCATCGAGAAATTGCCCCAGCCTAGTACATAGATCATGAAACGACCCCTCGTTAAGACTCCCTAATTGCATTTTCCTCTTAATTCCGACCACGGATTGGGTTAATATTGGGCTCGTGGAAAGATAAATCAATAATCTATAACTTTTCATTTGAAATATTCCCTTAATTTGTTTAGTATCTTTATCAAAATTTAGCTTGAAATCACTATTGCTATAAATTGCATGTATTATTGATTTGTAAATTAAAATTTTTATTGTTTAATTCATACCTTGAATTGGATTTAATATGAACTATTACATGGACTTGAACTTGCCTGGAATTGGTATGTCTTGTTAAACTTGATATTTGGGGATTATGGGGAAAATAAGTATAAGGGAGATATATATCAAAAAGGTTGATCAATTGATATAGCCCGTGTTGCTGTAACTTCGAACTACAACTGTGACCTGATAATCCAGCCTGTATTCTGACTAGAAAATCCAATTTATACTATGATCTGATATTCCAGTTAAGACTGTAATAATCTCATATTCTTGCTTATATCGTAAGCTCTCTCCAGGGTGAAATGTCGGGCCCAACGGGAGTATGATGGGCCTAAACACAAAGCCAAGAACCAGTCTAATCCAAAAACTTAAACTGCTAGGTAGAAAATCCAATTTTGTATTTAAACCCATGGATTTTCTTTGTCCTATACGATGTGGAATTATACTGACCGGCACGTGGAAAACCAAACCCAAATTTACTTGCGCCACCCGACTACTTCTGGCAATCCCCCTTAGGCCATAGTCAGAATACATGCTGGATTATCAGGTCACAGTTGTAATTCGAAGTTACAGCAATACGGGGCTATATCAATTGATTAACCTTTTTGATATTTCAGTTCAGACTGTAATAATGTCATATTCTTGCTTATATCGTAAGCTCTCTCCAGGGTGAAACATCGGGCCCAACGGGAGTATGATGGGCCTAAACACAAAGCCGAGAACCAGTCTAATCCAAAAACTTAAACTGATAGGTAGAGACTCCAACTTTGTATTTAAACTCATAAACTTTCTTTGTCCTATCCAATATGGAATTATACTGACCGGCACGTGGGAAAGCAAATCTAAAGTTACTTGTGCCACCCGACCACTTCGGGCAATCCCTCTTAGGTCATAACCTAGACCCTTGACCCAATGACAACTTGGCCCGAACCTGGACTATAATACTAATTATTAGGGAGAAACGTCAAGCCAAACCGGGAGTATGATGGACCTAAATACAAAACCAAGAATCAGTCTAATCCAAAACTTTAAGCTAATAAGTAGAGTCTCCAACTTTGTATTAAACCCATAAAATTTCTTTATCCTATCCGATATGGAATTATAATCATATATGAACATCTAATAGCTCTATCATGACTAGACCGTAGTCTCAGGTTCACAGGAACCCCTACTTCTAAGATTAAGCCAACTTTTAGAAGTTCGTAGGAGATTTACCCTCTTGATATAAATACTTTTGGCTTAGCCGTTATATCCGGCTTTAATTTAGCAACTTTTGTACTATGAGTTGGTCCTTTTTAGTCTAAACAAGAGGTTATATCTATGCCCTAATGTGCAACACATTATTGTAGAAATCTATACTTGTTTTTCTTTTTAAGGGTTGTAATATGGATGACGTTATGGATTTTAACCTGACCATTCCTTTTTGTTGTACTTTAACTGTGTAGTTATTTTATAAAAGTCCTCGTGTACCCATTTTGAAGGTAACCACCAGTAATACTTTACTCTGAAATAGAATAATTATCAAAACTTTTGGGTATAATTAGAGGCATTACAGGTCAAATAGTAATAGATTGGCAATATGTTACAAAAATGGTGATAGGTTGTGGAAAATTCTGCATGTTGGATAGAACTTGGACTCTTCAAGGAGTTAAATGGGCCTAAAAATGTAAATTAGAAACCCTTTCGACAAAATAGTGATGCCAGAGCTCTGGCTCTAGCCTAGGGGCGAAGCAGGGTATGATGTAAAAAAATGATGGAGTACAAATTTCCCAGATTTGGCTCTTATAGATCCATGGGTAATAAATATAAAACATCAAATTTCTTATACAAATAGCCGTGATGTAACTTACTATACTAGCTTAGCTAGTTGTTCTCTGCAAAAATCTTACTTTTTTCTATTGATTACTTTGATTACAACGAAAGAGGAATAATAGAAACACAAACGAGAGGATTTTTTATCTCTCTCTTTTACAATAAAAGTGGGTTCTAATGTGGCGATGGGATCTATTTAGTAGAACCTGTTGACGAACCGACGTGAAGATCTCTCTTTGAAGAAGATAATGGCCGGCCCTAGCTCTCTCTCTACTGATCTTAATGAATTCAAGGCTCTCGCATGTAACTTGAATTGCCAAAAGATTCAAAAGATTCCTAAAGTCTCCTCAAAGAGATTATTTATACACTTTAGTTGGTTATGAGAGTTTCCATAGGAATATAAGGTGTTTGTATTCATCAAGAATTCTAATCAAATAATTGATTTTGATTTAAATCTCTTAAAATCTGAATTCTGATTGGACTCAATTCGGGTATTGGATAAGCCCAAATCTTAAATCCAACGCGAAGTTAAGCTTCTGGCCTGACGCAGAGCTATGGAATTAGCTCCGCATTCTGCGAGCTATTTTTCCATCTTCTCTTTATTTGAAAATTTTTATCTCCAACAGGACCTCCTACAAAGTTTTCAAAATGACTTATAACTTGACAAATTTTGAAATACTATGAATTTCCAGTCTGATGATTTGACGACTTACGTGAAGTTAGCCCACAACTTATCTCTGCGTTTACACTGAAACACGCAAAGCTGTTAGCTTCGTGTCGCACCGTTATAACAGCTTCGATCTCCGCACCGAATACCAATGGATGGATTTTCTCATTTAAATAGAGTCTTTTCTTCTTCACTCTTTCAAGAACTGAAAAATTTTCAAGAACTCCAGAGATTCAGAACTCCTTGCGACCCGATGCGATTTCTCTCCCATTTCTTGTCCATTTTCTTCGTGATTTTGTGATAAATGGAACCTAAGAAGAGCACCGCCTCGCGCACCTTGTCTCTGTCATTGGTCGGTACCAGCAGCAGCGGCAACGGCCGTAGCGGCGGCCTAGTTTTTTGCCACGCCGATTGGTGGTAAAATCTCCTTTCTTGGACTCTTAAATGATGCCTTGATGGCGATTTGGCTTGGTTTTAACTGGCCAAACACCTCCTTCACCGGTAAAACCATCGCCGTACTCCGGTCAGTGATGACTTGGAGAAGAAGAGACTTCTGGTCTTGTTCCACGCAAAACTACTTCGTTAGCTTCGCGTAAAATGCTTTTCACGCGAGGTTATTTCTGACTGTTGCGCTTCCTACAAGAAGTTATAAATTAGCTTCGCGTTTTAGCTTCTGACGTGAAGATATTTATTAGTTTTGCGTATTTTCTTTAGTCGCGGAGTTATTCTTTAGCTTTGCATTTGATTCCATGCGAAGTTTATTAACTTCGTGCGAAGTTATCATTAACTTCACGTTTCAGTACTTAGCATTTTTCAACTGTTTCAAAATATTTTCTAACTTTAATTCTTTCTTGTGCAGTTGGTTATTCAGTGGATTCTCTCTCGCAGGCATCACTTTGGGTTTGTTGGAGGTGCAGACCGAGCAACTCAATTTCGATTCACAACCCAAATCCCCACATATAAGCCAGGTGTTTGGGAATGTCGTGAGAAGATGTTATGATACCCCCCCGCCACCGCAAGAGAACTTATCATTGATGCTCCCTTCGAAGCCATGAATCAGGAAGTTCTGGAGAAGCCAGTCTTCCTATTCGATAATGCGGTCAAGAATTCAGACGAGATTCTTTTTGAAGAAGAAAGCAAGTGGCTCCACCAAATCGAAGACATGTTATTATTCTTGCCAGACATGGAACAAAGCAACTGTTTGGTATACCTTCAGAGATTATTAGCTCGTCGCGAGTTGGAGTGGGATCTAACTCGGGAGTATGACGGAGTCACAACGGGAAAGCTTGGCGCACATGGAGCCTATCAAGACGGTCCTACGAGTGTCACTGGATTCCCTCCAGATAGAATTACCAAGGAGCATCCAGTGGGGGAGATCCCTACTCGCGTGAAGACTTTTCTTGGTGAGTTTGTGGCGAAGGTGGACAATACTCAGCTCATGATTTTAGTATGTCGGCTGGGTTCACTCCTAAGATAATATGTGGTGGGCCCGCCTTGTTAAATACATGGTGGATTCTCATGAACAAATCTTGAAGGAAATTGGATTGCATAAAGCCATTCGAAATGTCCGATACAGCTTACTCCAAATCTCTTACCGTCTATTCAGCCTCCTGGAGTGTGCAACCCCGAGATCGGTACATTCTTTACTCCGGTGGGTGAGCTTGGACTTGCTTTTCATAAGATGCATGAAATCTCTAGCTTGTCAATGAGTGAAATTCCCTATGAAGAATACATCCTGACCAATGAGGAGTTGAATATGTTAAAGGCAAGGGACGAGCGCATCTATGAGACATATTGCAAGATGATGTGCCACTATAGCATTTGCGCTGATCTGGAAGGAGTCCGTAATCAAGGCATCGACCACAAGAAATGGGCCTATTATCTTTTCCTAAATTTGAAGGAGAGTCTGTTGTGTGTCTGCGGACATAAGCCTGTTGACATCGAGGAGATCGATCGACGCGTTGCAAAGACAGGAGCAGTATTTTACACAACTGAATCAAACGAGGGGGGATTCAACCCTGGCACCGTCTTCAAGAGCTTCCATTGCCAAGCTCAATTCCTAATGTCTGCTAGGGGTTTGGTCGCTGGGTTTTTTATACTATGGTTGAAGAGATGTGTCGTTCCGTCGCTCCCGAAGGATGCCATGGCCATAAATGTAGTATACCCAGCAGTGCTCCTGGTTTATGGACGACTGTTTGTACTCCTCCCGACCATGGTGAGCAGCCTTTAAAGTGGGCTCTAGGCACTCTGCAATGGTTTCATCCTCGAAGACAAAGGCAAGGCCGCAAAAGGAAAAGCTGCTAAAGGGAAAGCAGCAAAAGAACCTGCTGCGATGAAGACACCGAATCCTAGGGTGCAGATGCCCTATACATATCTGATGGCCTGACTTGTCATGCACTGCCCCTCATTAATGAGTACTACACATTACTATCCAATTGACAAGCCATTCTTTGTGGAGATATACAAGCGCTCCACTTAGAAGAGCCACTACATGACGGTGATCCGTAAGATGCTCCAGTATCATCAGAATTATGAGATTAACTGTTGCTTTCTCGACTTCCCAGGTGAAGGGTACGGGTTGAAATTCAAGGACGCTCTAGGCCTGGACAATTATTTCACTCTGTCTTCAGGAGCATTCGGTGGCTGCTGAGAATTTACCTTGGGTATCTGATGTATCAACAAGACACCATGTGTTATTGAGCCATACACCCCAAACCGCTTTGCTTATCAATTCAGATATGCACAACTCTATGTGGGGAACCCGAATAAGAAGATAGCGTATGAGGGAAACATATACGAGGGAGCTCGAGGCTGGTTTCACTTCATAGCTAGGGGGATTGGAGTTGAGTTTACTTTACCACAAAAGTCCCCCGTCCTCAGTATGGCTCTCAATTTCTGCACTTGGTACAATATTACCAACGCAGCCGTGCCCAATTTCTTTATTAATCACAGTTGCTACAAAGAGATAGAAGTCTTTTACTCTTGGCGAAAGGGAGCCAAGAGAGTTAGGGTAAAAGGAATGGACGAATTCTTAGATGTGGAGGTCGAGCCCTCTGATGGCGGCGATTCAGATAATGATGACAATAGCGGTGACGATGATACTGGTGCTGAGGACACTCCCACGATTGCCAGAGGTGATGATATTCGCGTCCGAAGTCCATCTCCCAAGCGTCGTCGAACTTCAAGGGGCGAACCAACTCGGAAAAGGAAGAAGTCAGCCGAACGGACCTTGCTGACAATGGTAATTCCTGAAGAGACGATGATCCGATTCGCAGCTGACCTTTTGGCTTCAACTCTGCCAACAGTACTGGCCAAAGAAGATGTTTTAGCAGAAGCCCCAAGTGCTGGTGGTGTTCAAGATCTGCCTGCTCCTGGATCTCCAGAGCACACTACGGCGCAACCCCTAGGTAGCGAGACGGGTGCGCTTTTGGAGACTTCCACTACTCCTCAATCCAGTCCAACTATAGGGCTTGTTTCTACTAGTATGATTCTGGTCTTTTCACTTTATGTCTTATTCTTCATATATATATATATATATATATATATATATATATATATATATATATATATATATATATATATATATATATATATATATATATATATATATATATATATATATATATATATATATATATATATATATATATATATATATATATATATATGACATCCTTGTTTGCTTTTTGAGATCCAGATAGACATCTTCATTCGCCGATGCATTCAACTACCAGAGTAGAATCAGAGGAGCAAGTGGACTATTCTGATACCATTGGGTCAGTGGGCAGATTGGGCAGCTCTGTAGAGGAGTTTGATGCGGACTACTTCACGCCTATCCCCTGTTCTGCCCATGCTTCAACTCCTCCAGCCGACGAACTAGGAAGCGATGATAGGACACAGCTTGCTGCCTCTGAAGCCTGAGAAACTCCCAACTCTTCTGAGCCAAGCTTGTCATCTCCTACTCCGGTTGTTTGCTCCGAAGATAGGTTTCCGGTCATCGTTGGTGTGCCATCAACCTCCCATCCTACTATAGCAATGCCCTCGGTGATTGTGGCTGTTAGTGCTCTGACTGCTCTCCCATCTGTACCGGCCAATTTACCAGTTGGCAGAGAAGACTCTTTGAAATTTTCATTTGAGGCCACCTCCATAGTTGGGGAAGCTTTAGGTGGTGTTGCTATTTCAGAATCTTCTCCTGTTAGCCCCATTGCTCAAACGACCAGTGCTGGCAAGACCTCTATCCGGGTTCCAAGTTCAGTCAGTTCATTACTGGTGTTACTGACCCTGTATATAATGAGCTTGGTGCAAGGACGAGCTCCTTCATCATCAACTCTAGTGGAACAAGTACAGACGCTAGACACTCTTCGCCAAGCGGATGTTGAAGTGATTGTTGAAATTGAGGTGGCATGGTTTCGAGTAGATTTAATGGCTCGTTAGGAAGAACTAAGGCGCCAAGAAGAGAACTGGTCTCGGGAGTTACCCGAACTTCAAGCCAATCAAGAGATAGTCCTGAGAAGGTTGGAGAAGACCAATTTTGATATCGAAGAGAGCCATGTAGTGATCCTCAAAGCTCGGGAGACTATTGCCAAAACTCAGGCCATCTTAGAGGCCAACCAGTCTAAACTGGAGGAGTCATCGAAGAGAAGGGAAGAGTTGATCCTGCAACTAAGACAACTCGAAAAATGCATAGTGAGGAGTCGGGCAATTGAAGAATCCCGTTTATGGCTCACCCAGTAGCTTACTATAAATGACGACAATTTGCATCGCTGGACTTTACACTCCGTGGAAGAAACCTGACGCCAAGTTATCGACCAGACAGAGAATAAGCTGAAACTCTTGAGAGAATTTTAACCTCCTTGTATCATTTCTTTTTTGTTTTTTGTTGTAATAAACAAAAAGGTTCAAATTTACTAGAACTCTTTTAGCATTTTTGATGCTTTGTCGTCATTCTTACAATTATGAATAAAGAAAATTCTTTGATTCTTTTATCCTTTGACTTCAATATTATTTCGAGCAATCTGTGATGATGCGTTCGGTCTGGAATTTTGGTGAAGGTAGTTCAAGTGCTCTCTCGCGTAACTTAAACTGTACAAGCCAAGATGATAGAGTCAGAATTATTGGTTTTGGCAGAGGTGTCTAATTGCACATGCTTGTAGTTTGACGGAGGTGCTTAATTACACACGCCAAGATGATCGGGTTAGAATCATCGTTCTTTGGTTGCGGTGCCCGATTGCACATGCCTGGTAACTTGGTGGAGACAGATCAAGTGCTCACGTGCGTATCTTGAACTTACTGTCAGAGATAAAATCTTAACATGACAAGGTTAATTACTTAATATAGGCAGTAATAATCCAAATCTTACTGTTAGAGGTAAGTGCTTAACATGACAGATTTTTTTTTGAAATTTTTTTTATTTATAACACTCAATAGCC
The DNA here is from genome assembly GCA_036321105.1 of Dracaena cambodiana. Taxonomy (NCBI): domain Eukaryota; kingdom Viridiplantae; phylum Streptophyta; class Magnoliopsida; order Asparagales; family Asparagaceae; genus Dracaena; species Dracaena cambodiana. The sequence goes on along the minus strand of JAYEPQ010000010.1, from coordinate 40,970,213 downwards.
ATTCAAATGGCTAGAAAGAGCAGCAGAAGCAACATGATGCTTATCACTGTTAATGTTTTTGGCACCCCCAGCCCAATCCGGTTGCTAGTTAATGAGGATGACTTTGTCACAGTTGTGGTTCGGAGCATACTCAAGGGGCAAACTTGCAAGTGCGGGCTGCCCTGCTTGGTGTCGATCGAGTATTTTTCTTGGTTTTTATGAAATTAGCTGAGCAAGTCGATTGTTCGTTTTTCAGCAAGTCTGAGTGTACCCTCATGGTTTCTTATTTTTTGGTAGAAATCGGGAAGAGTCCCTTCTACTTTATTTTGTGGGGATCATGGTTGATTAACATTGGCTTCTCTACTGGTACAGGGGTTGCTCCAGTAGAGAACTCATTAGTTCCTACCACCAACGTTGCCATATTTGCAGAAACTTTCTTCTGTTCATCTTTAAGTGTGAGAACCCCGACTTCTATTAACGCCTGAATCCGGTTCTTGAGAGGATAGCAATTCTTAGTCGGATGCCCGATATTCTGATAGTACATGCAATAGTTAGGGTCATTGATCTTTCCAGCGTCTTCTGACTTTCGGTTCTCTGAAAACTTTAACATTCCTTTTTTATTGAGGAAGTGAAATAGAGTGTCAATTTTCTCTGTCTTGAACGAGTACGTCTCCTCAGGTCGGGGCTTGTTTGGGCCCGTGCCTCTTGGATTTTGGGGTCTCGGATTCAGATTTGCATCTGACCCATCACAGCCTTTCCTTTGTTCTTAGGATTCTGTGAATATGGCATGTTATTTGTAGAGTTTCTCGTACAACGAGATTTCTCAATCCGGAGGATTATATCTTTCGCTTGCTCTCCTTACTTCAGCATGTCTTTCCAGGTTTTGGACTCTACAACTCCCATTCTTATCAACACGTCGGTCTTGAAGTTATATTTGCAGGTTTCCACCAGTATTTTCTGGGTCATACCGTATCGGCAATGTACGGATTTTTCCCTGAAGCATTCAATAAAGAACTATTTGCAGGTTTTTAACCATTTCTTCTTCTCCTTGTTTCGTTGCAAGGAGGGAATGAACTAATATCTCGGTATCATCCTCGAAGAAACGTGCCAAAAACTGTTTCTCCACATCATACCAAGTATTAATGGTCTCTGGGGGCAACTACATAAACCATGTAAAGGCAGGCTCTCGCAGGGGACTCACGGATATTTTGGTTATTATAGGATCATTTTTCATTATATGACCAGCCTGCGACAAGAAATAATATATGTGCTGACTTGAGGACCCCTTTCCATCATATGATTCAATCTTAAGGGGTTTGTACTTCTTAGGAAAAGGGGAGAAATCCCACTCAAATGGGTATAACCTTGAAATCCCCGATTCCTTCAGCTCCTTTTTCTACATCAATGCATCAAGTTGCTTTTGTAGTTTTTCCATCTTCTCTTCATTAGGATCATGAAAGAAAAACTTATCGTCTTCTTCATGCACTGAGTAAGATTTTTTTCTTTATTTTTTTTCATTTGTCTTGAGTGGTGGTTCCTCATTTGTTTTGGGTGGTGGTTCGAAGGAAGTTTTAACCTTATCTTCAACTAGCTTCTGAGTATTCTCGACCACTTTCAAGAGTATTGCCTTGAGGTCATCGATAGTTTTTTGTTGGTTTCGAATCATTTTCTCTTGGACTTCCAACCTTTAGTCCATATCATCGGACGTGTCCACTGCGTGCGATACTGATTTTCTTGGTTGGGAAGAAGCATATGACTGTGGGGATGCTATGACTGAATTATCGCTATCATCGTTGTATGAACCCTTTGCGAGTTTCTTGTAATTTCGAGGAGCGACGACACTTGACTTGAGCTGGGTGAAATGGTGAGATTGTTCGTCATCTGCATCCGACTCATTTCTTTCCTCCATGACCTTTATACCTTTACCGACCATATTTGAGGTCACCGCCTTCAATTCTTTTTCCTTGATCTATATCTCAGATTACTCTTTCGCCTTTTTGGAGTATTTTGATGAGACTCAGTTATTTTATCGAATACAGAAACTCTTTCTTGCCACAGCATCAATTATTTAGTATAGCTGATATTATTTGTTCACAACGACATGTCGAATGTGACTGAGTTTGAGTCATTTCTTACTATTTGTCAAATAATCTCTGAGGTTAAGAATTTTAGAAGATGGAGAATATTTAGTTATGTTTTGGGTGTGGGGCCCACTCGGTTGTCGGAGAAACCCAGATGCCTGCTGAAACTCTCCAAGGCCAGTGGTGTTGTACTGCTGCTCGGCAGATTGCTTATCCGTCTTAATTCTGTATAGTGGCCTTTTTACGTGGAGCTAGGTGTTAGCTTCGCATTGTAAAGCTTCCATGAGAGGCTGAACCATAGCTTCGCGATGCTAGCCTCGCATTTTACGCTGACTTGACATTTTAAAAAAAGTTTAACTTATGTTGTTTGTTTAGCCTCGCGTGGGGGAGTATCCTCGCACGCTGGCATAACCTCGCATTTTACGCAAGAATTCTTGGTTTTGCGCTTAACGCTTAGCTCAAGTTTTTGTTTAAGTTTGATAGCCTCGTGTGGGGAATTTTCACCACACACTGGCTTATATTCGCATTTTACGCGAGTTCTGGCACTTCTGTCAGTTTCATAGTCGAGTTCGGTAGTCTCACGTGGAGAGACTTCATCATACGTAGGCTTATCTCTGAGATTAACCCCACGTTTTAAGCGAGTGTTGTCAATTTTCCTAGTTTCAAGTCTAGAATTTGCAGCCTCGCGTGGAGAGACTTCTTCACACGCTAGTTCGCAGTTAGTTTTGCATTTTACGTGATTTTTACTGGTTTTGCAATTAATGCAAACCAGTTTGCAAGGTATACCTCGCGTTCTACCTCTGCTTCAGCCTCGCATTTTATGCGGATTTTGAGGGCTCTTCATCATGCTCGATGATTCCGATTTCGGAGTTTAGATATGGTAAAGCCAGTCTCTTGACCCTATTTGGGAGTAAGAACAGCATCTCCCTTAGGGTTTTCTACTTGAACAATGGCTTTATAGCCGCAAACTCAAAAGATCTCCAATTAACGGAGAATTCCTTATTACCCGATTTACGGATTTTAGAGATCAATCGACGATAGCACCGCATTTCAGTCAGATCACCCGATTCAGAGGAGAGAGATTCTTCATACTTTTGTTGGTTGATTTCAACGACGAGCATGTCCACGACCGATCCAATTTTGTTCACATCGGATTGTGTCACAATCTCTTGTTCAGTAAATGAGACGTCTCCCACTGTGGTCGCTAGTTTGTTCTCCACAAAAATCTTGCTTTCTTCCATTTATTACTTTGATTACAATGAAAGAGAAATAATAGAAAAACAAACGAGATGATTTATATTTTTATCGCTCTCTTTTACAATAAAAGTGGGTTCTAATGTGGCGATGGGATCATCTAGTAGAATCTTTTGACGATCCGACGTTAAGGTCTCTCTTTGAAGAAGATGATGGCCAGCTCTAGCTCTCTCTCTGCTGATCTCAATGAATTCAAGGCTCTCGTGTGTAACTTGAATTGTCAAAAGATCCCTAAAGTTTCCTCAAAGAGGCTATTTATAGATTTTAGTGGTTATGAGAGTTTTCATAGGGATATGAATAGGTGTTTGTTTTCATCAAGGATTCTAATCAAATAATTGATTTTGATTTAAATCTCTTGAAATCTGAATTCTGATTGGACTCAATTCGGGTATTGGATAAGTCCAAATCTCAATCACAGTCAATTTAGGATTCTAAGAATCTGCTCACCCGACGTTAAGCACTCTGCACGCGGAGTTAAGGACTTAGCTCCGCGTTTTTACTCCAATGCGAAGTTAAGCTTCTGACCTGACGCGGAGCTATGGACTTAACTCCACGTTCTGCTAGCTATTTTGCCATCTTCTCTTTATTTGGAAATTTTTACCTCCAACACTAGTTTCCATGGATAACAAAGAGTGCACAAAAACCAGGCTCAACAATTTTTTCCAGGAATTGAGTATTTGTATGTGAATATTTAGAAAGAGCATAAAGTGATGGGGAGTTTAAACAGAATGATAGAGATTGATGCCGAACAGTTTAAACTTTTCGGTCAGATTAGCTCCCGATCTAGACACATTTTACTCTATGAGTAGTATGATTTGTTCTCAATAATCGGTTCCAGCCAGACTTTGACCACAATGTATTGTGATATGATATTCTGTCAACTCAATAGCTAATAGAAATATGAGACAGCTTGTGTATTCAATAACTAGCTAATAGAAATATTCGACCTTTTATCACATGCACGGGAAATCTATTTAAGTGCACCATTTTGCTCACCTAGCCCATCTTTGGAACTTTCAAAAAAAAGTTAACGTTTGTCATCGAATTATTTGGACAAGTAATTATTCTTCTTCTTCTCCGGTCCAATACAATCTAAAGAGAGGGGATGAGGGGAGGAGGAGGGAGGAGGGAGGCAGAGGGGGAGAGGGAGGAGGCGGCGAAGCGGGAGTAGAGGGGAGGAGGGAGCCGCCATCTCTCCTCCCCCTCCAACTCCGCCTCCCTCCTCCTCCTCCCTCCTCCTCCCCTCTTCTCTCCCTCCGCTGCCTCCTCCACCTTCCTCCTCCCCCCTCCACCACCTCCGCCGCCTCCTTCCCCTCATCCCCCTCCTCCTCCCCCTCTTCCCTCCCTCTTTGCCGTCTCCTTTTCTTTCTCCTCTAATTTTTTTTTTTTTGGTTAAAAAAAAATTAGAAAAAAGAGATTGGAGAAAGGAGTGGTAGGAATGGAAAAATATAGTGAATTAAGTAAGTAAAAGTCTTAGATTTTAAAAATGAGGCTGGTCTCAAAAAGTAAGGTGGGATAGATATACAAAGTGCTGGGTTTAAATAGAATTCCCAAAATACACATCTAGCTCATGCCTAGAAATGTTGAAGAGTTCCAAGCACCATAATTAATGGAATCTAATTGAATTATACTGATTCAAAAGTGTTAAATATACCCTCAAAAAGGCTACTTTGATTATTTTATAAATTTATAGAAATTATTATAAACTATATTAATTTTTGCCTCACATCCAATAAGGAACTATTCGGGTCAGGAGTATTACATTCTATCCCCTTTTAGGATGTCTCATTAGAGAGACATAATAATACATTAATATTTCACCATGCAATGTGGAATTTTAGAGATAGTTCCAATGGATTCTAGAGGTGGCCTCACTGTATTTGTGTGGTATTTTATTTCATATAGTATTAATTAGTTCTATGTGATACTTAATTCCGCACAATTCCGGCTGATGTCTAATTCTGATACTAGTTATAATGCCCTACACCCAGAATGGCAGATCGCTGGCAACATATTCATATAGAAACATATTAGGCCTCCGACAGAATAACAATAGTTAAATAGCCTATAATTACCACGGATTCATTTTTCCTTAGCTTATGTCTACTATGATTCTTCGCGTATTATGTTTTCTTCACTTAGATCTAAACTATATCTACCTAGTATCATCATCTTTTAAGTATTCTATAAAGACAATAATCACTGATAAGATAAATACTAAAACTATACATGATAATGCTGATCTAGTTTTCCAAATTACCTGCAGTGCAGCCACCAGTGCTCTCATGTTAATGTTGGGCCGCCTCTCTAAATATGCCTAGCACATGCCCACTCTTCTAGGAATAAGAGTCGACAAGTCTAAAGGTCAGTACTTGGTCTATCCAATTTAAAATTTTACATTAAAAAAAATATTTTTTTTGCTTGAAATTTTAAAAAAATAGACTAAGGACTGATTTTTAGATCCGTCCATTCTCGTCCCTACATCCTCTTTTCTTTCTTCTCCTCGACCGCATCCATCCTCAACCTCATAACTGACCTCCTTGGTCTCATTTTGTTTTTTTCCTGCCATTTCTTTTCTGGCTGATTATACGTTGTTTAGTCATGTTGTCTGCGATTTAGGAACCCTTCTCCATTTGTTCAAGGCCTTGTTCAGTCGTGTCATTTGTTTCGGTAACGTCATTTCATCAACCAGTGGCATGCTCCGTTAGTGTCAAATATTGCTCGGGCCATATTGAACCATGCCATAGGTTGCCATTGAGATTCCAGTCATAAGATCAGGTCCCAAGCTACAGTTGGAGGCACCGATAACAACACTAGCGGCCTCAATTATCAGTCATGCCAATTCAAGCCACCGGTGGCGCCACTAGAAGCTCCAAAACATTTTTGCTGAATTTATTTACTGAATTCTTGGAGCTTATGTTTAAGTTGCTCTGCAGGAAGTATCACTAATCATCATGCAAGGGTGAACTTAGGGATAACACTTACCTAAACTTCGGCCACTACGTCAAGCTCTGATCAGATTCAGTTGGTGTTCAGTTAGAGATGAGGGAGTTGTATAGTTGGAGCCATGTATATTAAATAGTAATCGACTAGAGTCGGTTGGAATATTGGCGGAGTTGGTCGGACAAAGTCAGTGAGGTGGTTTTCATGGGCATGAGTGAGAAAATGGTGGTGTTTTCGCTCCCTCTTGTAAGATTCCCGCTCCCTCTCCGTCCCACTCTCTCTCTCCCCCTCTCTCTCTCTCTCCCCTTTCTCCCTCCCTCCCCTACTCCCCTTCCCCTCTCTCCCTCTCTCTCCCCCTCTCTACCCCTTCCCACCCTCTTTCTACCTCTACCTCTCCCTCTCCCTCTCCCTCCTTGGAAGAACTCTCTTTGCCCATTTTTGCTCAAAAAAAACTTCGACTAACTCCGTCGGATATCGACATCATCGGTCGACCTAAAATTGGTCGGAGTTCGATCAGATTCCGTTGAGCAAGACGGTCGAAGGCTCGCCCAATGTTTAAAATAACAATAACAGTAACGTAACGTTTTGTCTCTGTTAGGTTATTTAGTATATAGCGTAACGTATAACGTAAATTACTAAATTTTCTATTTATTTAATAAAAATAAATAGAAACCTATATAAAATAAATTTTATAAATTGAAAATTGAATTAAAAATTCTAAAATATATATAAAAAAATTATATCCCAGTATTAATTTTAAATTTCTAACAAGTTTCACAGTAATTCTCATATTTATTTTTATAAATTAAATTACATTCACACCCATAATTTCAGTCATCATCTAAATAGCTAAACAAGATTTCAAATTTATTTTCAATTTTATCAATATTGTAATTTATATTTTGTAATGCTCAATGTATATTATTTTAATTGTTTATTTTAGATTAACTGTGAATTCAATTTAATTATCAAGTAAGAAATTTCAGTAATTAGAAAGGAATTATAATAAAAAAAAATTTAGTAATTGGAAAGGAATTATAACAAGTAAATAAGGATGTACAAGTTAACAATGTCACAAGCAATCAAATAAACAAATAATAAGCCGTCAAGTAAAAAAAACTATAACAATTTGCTAACAATCAAAATAATAATCGAAATCAATATAAAAACCAATTACAAATTATTGTAAATAGTATAACATAATGTAATTTAACGTAACGTAACGTATAATAGTGTAAAATGACATAAAAAACGCACCGTTACGGTGCATTGAGTTATTTTCGATTGTTAAGTAGCATTAGTTTTCTGTTAGGTTTCATAACGCAACATAACGAGTTTCATAACGCATTATTTTCAACATTGGGCTCGCCTCCTCCTCCTGATCAGAATTGGTCAGGATCCTCCAATCTCTGCTCCCTCAGACCGACTATTCACCCCTGGTGAAGATTAATTATCCTATTTGAAAGGTGTTGAATCTAAGATTAGCTGCTAGTGGAGTTGGGCAAACTTCCAAGACAATGGAAGAAATTAGTGTTAGCAAAAATATAGGAATAATACTAATACAACAACCAGCGAAATCAAATAGTTAATCGAAGAGAAAAATAGTAGAGACAGAGAACACACAGATTTAACGTGGTTTGGCAATGTGCCTACGTCCACGGGGACACGATCGAAAACTTCCACTATATCGAAAGAGATTACAACACTCTAGTTCTCAACCACAAGAGAGAAATCAATGAAATCACATAATTCTCAAGATCAAACTCTCACCTCAAAAGGAATACAATGATCTTACTTGTGCTTTTGCTTCAGCTGCAACCACAAAGGAAGCACCCCCACCTCCTTTCTTTTGCGGAACGCTTTTTTTTTTTTTTTCTTGCGGCCAAATAATTGCAGCAATAGCAGAAAAATAGGAGCCAGCCAAAAATAATTAGCAGCCCAAAGGAATTCCCCACCTATTCTTTCTTCGGCCAAAAGAATAGCCGCCACGACAAATTATTTTTACCCTGGTCGAACTCCGCAGCACCCCCCGCAGCACCAAAGAAAACTTCGGCTCTTTGCTTTCATTTATAGCAGCGAACCCCACTTGTTTGCTTAAGCCGCCACACCAATTAAAACCCTTGTGGCCTAAGAAAACTCAATTAGAGCAAAATTAGGTTAAATCCAACCTAATTTTATTTTTATTGTTGTGCCAGTTTTGGACCCATTTCGGCAGACCAAAACCCGCTGTGGCAATGGGCTCCATTAGCAATAATCTCCCACTTGGAGACCAATTGCGAAAATTGTAATCTCTATACATGATAATTCTAGCGTCCAAAGTTTTTATCTCGATCGTTTAAAGTCTCAATTCCAGCATTCAATACAAATGCACTAAATTTGAGCAATAGCTGAACTTTTTCCCATCAACCGGTTTTGAAATTTGAGCAATACATGATAATCCTAGGATTCTTACTGCCCTCACTCTTCTCCAACTTCAATTGACCATCCTCCAATAAGAATCTAATGAAATGATACCTCAAGTGAATATATTTAATCCGTGAATGATACGCCGAGTTCTTAGCAAGATGAATTGCACTCTGACTGTCACTGAACAACCTGCAATCCACTCTTTCAAAACCCAATTCACTCATCAATCGCTGCATCCAAATAAACTCCTTACTTGCTTCTACAGTTGCCACATACTTAGCTTCTGTCGAAAATAAAGCAACAATTGACTATAATCTTGAAATCCAGCTTACTGCTGTCCCTTCTACAGTAAAGACATAATCTGTAGTGCTCCTACTATTGTCTCTATCACCCGCATGGTTCGAATCCACAAAACCTTGTACATCAATATTATCACCCCAAAACACAAACAATACTTTGAAATACCTTTCAAATACCTGAAAATCCACTTCACTGCTTGCCAATATTCCTTTCCAGGATTCTTCATGAATCTACTCACTACTCCCACTGCATGTACAATATCTAGTCTTGTACTCACCATTGCATATATGAGACTCCCAACAGCCGATGAATAAGGCACATTTTCCATATATTTCATCTCCTCATCTGTCTTAACATCTTTCTCTTTTGACAGTTTAAACTGATCACTAAGAGGTGTAGTTACTAGTTTTGTATTCTCCATATTGAATCTCTCCAACACCTTCTTGATGTACCCCTCCTGAGATAACCACAATTTTTTATTTTTCTTATCTCGGGTAATTTGCATTCCAAGAAGTTGTTTCGCTTCACCCATGTCCTTCATAGAGAATCTTCCTCTTCAGATTATTGATTTTCTTCGTGCATGTACCTGCCACAAGCATATCTTCTACATACAAAGTAAGTATAATAAAGTTACCGTCCTTCAACTTTTTTAGATATATATAGTGATCTGAATTGCATATGGAAAAACCCGAATCTAACATAAACTTGTCGAACTTCAAGTACCATTGCCTCGACGCCTGTTTTAATCCATACAAGTTTCTTTTCAGTCGACATACCAAATTCTCCTTTCCTTTAACTTCATATCCCTCTGATTATTCCATGTATATTTCCTCCTCCAAATCACCATGAAGGAAACCAGTCTTTACATCGAGCTGCTCTAAATACAATCCTTTCATAGCCACAATACTCAGTATTATTCTGATAGAAGTCATCTTGATAACAGCTGCAAATATTTCATTGAAGTCAATACCTTTTCTCTGACTGTATCCCTTCACCACAAGTCTAGCCTTGTATCTTTGTATCCCTCTTGTCTCATGTTTCACCCTATATACCCACTTGTTATGTAATACTTTCATCTTTTCCGGTCGCTTCACCAATTTTCATGTGTGATTCTCCTCCAAAGAAGACATCTCATCACGCATGGTTTGCTCCCACTTAAGACGAAACTTATCCTGCATAGCCTCTTGGTAACTCTTTGGTTCACCTGTATCAGTATACAAAACATGATATAAAGGAAGACTAAGTTTTTGAGTTGGTTTCCTTATCTTAGTGCTCCTCCTCAAAGTGGGAACACTATCTGATGAAGAACTGGAACCATCTACTTTAGTCAGTGACTCTCTCTACTAATCAGTCTCATCTGAAACTTGTGTATTCTCAGGTGTAGTTATTTCTTCTCCTTCATATGTAGGTATTTATTCCTTTATTATATCCATGGTATCCATTCCATCCTGTGGCTCATCCAGTTCCAAGTGCTCTTTCTCAAATATTTTCTCACTCTTACTTTCCATTCGGTCTTTATACATACAGCCTCATTGAATACTACATATCTACTACGAATCACCTTATTATGCTCATCCCACAAGAGATAACCATATTTGTCGCCACCGTATCCAATGAATGCACACTTCTGAGATTTAGAATCAAGCGTCCTTCTCATCTCATGATCCACATGTGCATATGCTATACAACCAAATACTTTTAAGAATGAATAATTCACAGTCTTACCAGACCACAGCTCCTCTGGAATTTCTCCATCTAAAACACTAGCTGGACTTCTGTTGATCAGATAGACTGCCGTATCTACAGCGGCTCCCCAAAATTGCAAAGGCAAGCCTGCATGTAGTCTCATTCTCCAAGCTCGCTCCAAAATGGTTCTATTCATTCTCTCAACCATGCCATTCTGTTGCGGTGTCCTCGGTACAGACTTCACTCTCCTGATCCAGTGGGTAGGGCAATAGTCATCAAACTCCCTATTGCAAAATTCCCCATCATTGTCTGACAACAGACATTTCACCTTCAAACCTATTTCATTCTCAATAAGAGCTTTCCATACCTTGAAAATCTTGAAGACATCAGATTTCTGCTTAAGTGTAAATACCCATATTTTCCTGCTTGCATCATCTATGAAAGTAACAAAATAAGAATTACCTCAAAGAGACTTCGCCTAAAAAGGCCCCCATACATTTATATACACCAACTCCAATCTCTCGGTTTTCTTCTCCTTACCATCCTTCATAAAACTAATTCTTTTCTGCTTTCCAAATACACAGTTCTCACAGGAATCAAAGTTAGTATCTTTCATATCTATCAACATACCTCTAGATTGCAACATCCTCATGCCACTCTCATTCAAGTAACCGAGTCTCTGATGCCATAAGGTAGCCTTCTCATTCTTCACGGTGGCCAAAGAAACAACGTGATCCACCGAGCATGAAAGTAAATATAGAGTTTCCATTCTCTCACCCTTGACCACTACCATTCCTCCTTTACTGATCTTCCACTGTTTCTTCTCAAATGAGATTTGATAACCCTCGCCATCTAACTTGCTAACATATATTAAATTTTTCTTCAAATCTGGTATGTACCTGACCTGTTGTCATCCTAATGAAGTTAGAAATCTTTAGGATTTCCATGCATTGAGAAAAAGAGAGATCAGAGAATCCTGTTTATATGCGAACTGTTTTACTTGTCACGTGCGGGGCTCACAATGCTTCTAGTATCATGATTGAATTGATTTTTCATAGATGGACCTTCTGGGCTCTAAGCCCTTTTGTCAATCCATTTGCTTGGTGAACCCTTGTAGTCTTCCAAACTTGAGCTGATTAGTTTTTGTATTAACAATATCCCCTACACTTTATTCCAATGAGTTCTTAGAGTAATCATCTCAGATAGTCAGTGTGAATAGCTTGCTTCTGCCATCTTAAAGAATTTCAATCTTAAATCTTCGAGGCAAGTGAATTGGGTGGCTTGTTCAGTTTTGTCAAGCTTTTACCTGAAAGATGGGTAAAAATTTTTACTATGTGAATCCAGATATTGGCAAGTTGAGTGCTCACCTTCTGTCTAAATTTGCTAATAAAGGGGTCTCCCCAATGGAGGAACATGATCATGATGATACATCACAAGAGTTTGTTTTACTCGTTTTTCGTTCCATAGGCATGCCTCAGTGATGAGGTCTACAGATGTGGCGCAAGCTAAAACTCACTAGCATACTTCCTGTTGACTATGATCTTCTCCTAGAGGTCGAACTAGGAGATCATATCAGATTAGCATAAATTTATAACATTAGGTCTACTACAAATATCAACGGTCTGCATATTGACTTTGAGATAGCATTGGACGAGCTGAAGGAGTCCCACGAGGACAAGCTGAAAGCTGTAGAGGAGAGGGAGATGGCTCTGGAGAAACTGAGGGGAGAAGAAAAGTGCAATGCAGGCCCTGGATGTGAAGGCTGCCCAGATCCAAATGGCCCTATAGATAGATAAGGCTACTGTGAAGACACTGGAGAGTGTGTCTTCCCTTATTCGAGCTTCAAAGGCAGAGCTAAGGGAGAAGCTGAAGAATCTTATGGTGCATCTGAGGTGAGGAGCAGGGAGCTCAAAGTGAAAAAAAACTAAAGCTTAAGGAGGAGCTTTCTTAGTTCAAGTCCTATGAGTATGAGGTCTCCATCATCCATATATATAAGTCTATTTTTGATACGGCAAGGACATTCCTTCTTGGGTTCAATGCTTGTAGGGACATGGTGGCAGAGCTGTATAATAATCCCCCAACAAACATTAGGATGTAGAAACCCTCATGGAGATTAGGTCAGCTGGAGCTAGATTCGCCTCCTCCCAGAAGCCTGCAAGGAGGGCCGGGGTGATGGAGCAAGCAGTTATTTACGTGGTAGATGCCCATCGTTAGATTGTCACAGAGCCTCCAACTGCTTCCATGTCAGCCTCCAACTGCTTCCATGTCAGAGGATGCAGCTCCTTAAAGATCATGTGTCTATGTTTATAAGAAGATATTCTGAGAAGACTTTATTGAAACATGCTCAATCTCCATCTTTCTTGTTCGCTTTGATAGCCTTCTTTTGCAATGCTTAGTTGACATGAAATTTTGTTCTAGATATTCCTCTAGACTTACTTTGAATAAATTATTTTAGGCAGGAGCCTTTTCTTTTTTAAATAGGAAGAAAATATGTTTTGAAGAGCTATGATTTTGGGTCGCGGAAATTAATTAGTCTTAAGATTTTAGCTTGTAGAATTAAGGAGAACTCGATGTATGGCACGTTAATATTATAAACACTAAGGGAACTCAGAGTCTGATGATTTAGTATTATAGACTCTGGGAAAACTCAGAGTCTGGTGATTTAGTATTTTAGTTTGTATTATAGAATCTGGGGAAAGCTCATCATAGAATCATAGAGTACGATAGAATTTTAATGAAATTGAATGCTTTTATGATAACACAAAAATTAAAAAATAAACGTAGTTTGTTGTACAAAAGTTCTAAGGATATATGAGTTTTAGAGAGTAGAGCATTGGTGGAATGTACTTATTCGTAATATTTCTGCAAGTGCTCCATATTCCAGGAATGTTCCAGTGATCGGTCCCCCAGTTCTTGTAGTCGGTAGGCATCGAGTCCAAGAACTTTGTTGATCTTATAAGTGCCTTCCCATTTTGCTGCAAGCTTTCCATGGCTTTGATTTTTCCTGGTGATGTCTGTTCATAGGAGAACTAGGTCGCTTTCGGAGAATAGCCTTTGTTTAACTTTGGAATAATTGTACTTAACTATCTTGTAACGATGGCTGCATTATCCCTTATCTCATTGATGAGCTATAGGTTTACTTGGAGTTCCTCATTGTTAATATCAGTGTTGAAGTGGTGTATCCTAAGAGATTCGACACCAACTTCTGCTAGGGTCACTGCATCAGTTCGGCACGCGAGGAAAAAGGGGTTTCTTGATGAAGATTTTGTAAGTGGTTTGATACGATAAAAGGTTCCTAGTAGTTATTCAATTTAGTCGCTCTTTGACTCATCCACACTTTGGAAGAGCATAAAGAATCTGTTTATTGGCAGCAACACCCTTAGAAGATCAGAAGGAGGACAATGCGCTGTAGAATGCAGGGTAAGGACATCCATGAAGAAGACTACTTATTTGTTTTGATGAAGTGTATTTTTTGGAATGTTAGAGGGTTGGGCGGTACAACGGCGAATGATTGCGGAAGTAATACGCACTAATAAGATTGACATCGTGTGTATGGAGGAGACCAAATTATCTAATCCTGATCCTCGGATTTTGGGTTCAATTGATCTAGAAAATTTTACAATTTTTGCATTTTAAACGCAAGGGGAGCAACAGGTGGGATCCTAATTAGGATCAACAAAAACTATCAGATTCTGAATTCCTGGGCAGGAAAATATTCTTTGTCAGTTAGATTAAGGAGACTAATGGATGGATGGGTCCTGGTGGTAACGGCGGTGTACGGACCAAATGAGAGAGAGTTGCGCACACAACTCTGGAAGGAACTTACAACAATCAGACACAATTATGATGATCCGTGGATTATAGGAGGGGATTTTAATATCACTAGATTTGCAAGTGAAAGAAAAGGGGTAGACCGATATCACAAGGATAGGCAGGAGTTCAACAACCTCATTAGCCAATTGGACCTCATAGACTTACCACTGTCGGATCGACTATTCACATGGTCAAATATGAGGCTTAATCCAGTGATGGCCAAGTTAGATAGGGTTTTAGTCTCGGATAATTGGGAAGCAAAATTTCCACTTGCAGAAATTTGCTCTCTCCCGCGACCGACCTCAGACCACACACCAATCATGCTCACTGCTGGTGAGAAGGAACAAAAACCACAAAAGCGCTTCCATTTAGAGAGATGGTGGCTGGAGCCTAAGGAAGTACACACCCTGATTAGAGAAAGTTGGGGCTACCAGACGGGAGCCAGAAATGCTGCAGCAAATATCTGTATCAAACTGAGGTGTTTACAGAAGGTGCTATAAAGATGGGAAAGGTGACTTAGAAGAGAAGGGGGGAGCACGAAGGATGACATTTTGAAGGAGATTGACTTTTTAGAAAAATTGGAAGAGAGCCGCAACTTGTCATTTGATGAGAACAGCAGAACCCTACATCTGAGAAGAAAACTTGAAGAAATATATAAGAGGTAGGAATTAAAATAGAGACAGAGAGCTCGTGCAACTTGGCTGATAGAGGGGGATGTAAACACTGCTTTCTTTCATGTATGGGCAAATATGCGCAACAGAATGAACAAAGTACATCAGTTAACGGTGAAGGATAGACATGTTAGTCGGGAGGTGCTACATGGACATGTGTACCATCATTTTAAGCAATTGCTGGGCAGGGCAAACACATTTCGTGTTCAGATGAAAGAGAAAGCGTGGGAAAAGGAGGTGGATCTCTCAGATCTCGAAGAAGAGTTTCGGGAGGAGGAGATTAAAAGAGCAGTTTGGGAGTTAGGCCAGGATAAGGCGCCGGGTCCTGACAGATTTATTTTTCTTTAAATTATTTTGGGAAGACGTCAAGAGGGACCTAATTTGGTTAATGGAAGAGGTATTCCGGGGGACAAGTAGACTGGATAGAATCAACTACTCGGTCATTACTCTAATACCAAAGAAATGTTCACCGGAACAAATTGGTGATTTCAGACCGATTGCATTGCTGAATAGTTCCGTTAAGATAGTGTCAAAAGTACTGGCTAATAGATTAGCACCGAAACTCCAGTTATTGATAAAAGACTTTCAAACGGGTTTTATTGCTGGTAGAAATATTTTAGAAGGGGTGGCTACGACATACGAAGTCATTAACCAGTGTAAACAATCCAGGATATATGGTTTTATGTTGAAGCTAGACTTTGAAAAAGCATACGACATGGTGGATTAGAACTGCTTGATGGAGACTCTCAAATACAGGGGATTTGGAGCGAAATGGAGATTATGGATGGAAGCCTGGTTATACTCCGGAAAAACATAGATAAGCATTAACGACACAGTGGGAAAGGAAATACCTCTGAAAAGGGGCCTAAGACATGGGGACCCCCTCTCCCCGCTATTATTCGTCTTGATAGCAGACGGGCTAAACTCAATGCTTCAGAAATTGAAGAAGAAGGAAGAGATATCAGGTCTATCAGGGACTCCCAACATGTCCTTTGTTAATGTACAATACACAGATGATACGTTGATCTTTGGGAAGGGTAACATGCGAGAGGCTATAAACATTAAATGGGCTCTCTGCTGTTACGAAGCTTGGTCGGGTCTAAAAATAAACTTTACTAAAAATTTCCTGATCTGCTTGGGTACAAGAAACTTATCCATGCAACTAATTAGGGAGGTATTCCGATGTAAGGAGGAGTATTTTTCGATCACATACTTAGGAATACCAGTGACATCAGGAAAACCAAAGGCAAGGGATTTGTGCCCCCTTTTGGATAGTTTTGAAAAAAAGTTGGAATGATGGAAAGGTAAATACCTATCATTGGGTGGGAAGGTTGTGATGTTCAACGCGGTCCTTTCCTCACTCTCGTTATACTTAATGTCCTTTTTCATAATGCCAAAATGGGTGCGAGCGAAAATTGACAGAATCAGGAAAAGATTTTTTTGGAATGGAGTTGTGGCATCATCTAACAAATACCACCTAGTCCCATAGGGTCAAGTGTGTAGGCCAAAAGAGGCAGGAGGCTTAGGGGTCGTGGATCTTCGGACTTTTAATTTGTCCCTTATGACCAAATGGTGGTGGCATCTAATCACGCAGAACCAGGGGTCACTTCAGAAGTTATTACTTAATAAGTATGGCCCGAAGGGAGGTGTATTGTATTGGAAAATAAAGAGAAAGCATAATAACTCGGCCTTTTGGAAGGGGATGTTAGTAGTACGACATCTAGTTTGTCACAGTTTGGATTATAAACTGGGTAAGGGAAATAAGATAGCCTTCTGGTATGACAGATGGTGTTCACAACTCCCTCTGAAAATACTATATCCAGATGTCTTTCTAAAGCCAACAATAAGAATGCCAGGGTTTGTGACTATTGGGGTCGATCAAGATGGAGATGGAACTCAACGACATTATCTAGTCAGGATTTTGTCAAATTAAGAATACTGAAACAATCCCTGTTCAATTTAGCTCCATCTCCACTAGAAGAAGATAGACCAATTTTGAGATGAGAGAAGAATGGTAACTTCACAGTGGACTCCACATACCGGCATTTCATAAACGGTAGAATCATTTCTGCAAATACTGCATGGGTTTGGAGAGCTAAATGCCCTCAGAAGGTTAGACTTTTTCTCTGATTAATTTGCAAAGATGCTCTCCTGACCTGTCCAAAACTACAAAAAAGAGGCTGGACTGGCCCCAATATATGTTTATTATGCAAGAGGGATGCAGAATCAACCGAACACATCATATGTAATTGTTCGTTTTCTAAAAGCACATGGGAGGCATGCGTCAGGGCATTAGGATTGAACATTGGTACTGTCATAGATGAATCTATCTGGAAGAATTTGGATAGGGGGAACACTGGTAGCCATAGGCTTAGAAGTGGTATTGCGGCATTTTGCTGGAACATGTGGAGATCACGTAATGATAGATTATTTAATGATAAATATCATTCAATTGAATACTGTGTGCGACTCACTATTCACGATTTTATTATTTGGTCAGGTGTGCTTTCGGATGAGGAGCAACTTCACTTATCAAGTGGCGCTTCGGGAGATAATATGGAGGTCATTCCGTCAGATGAGGAGTAGGGACCTACTTCAGAGGCACGAGAACGGATGGGCTGAGCATAAAATGCCCCTTTTGCTAGATCAATGTAGTTTTATTTTAATCTGTTTCTTTTCTTTAATTGCTTTGTAAGCTTATTATTGGGCCACTTTACAAGTGGATCATGTATACTTTTATTCTGTTATTTTCTCTTTAATGGAACGCGGAGGAAAACATCCCGCCGCTTAACGTCAAAAAAAAAAAAAAACTAAGCCATTGGTTTGGGGGTAGGCAACCGATGCAAAGTGGAGAGAGATCTTCCACTCAGAACATCTCTAAAGTTCTGAAAGTCGAATTGGGTATTATTGTAGGTGACAATAGTTTGAGGTAGTCTAAACCTACTAATAATATTCTTCCAGATGAAGGGGATAACTTGCTTTGAGGAGATGATGCTAATGGTTCAATCTCAATCCATTTGGTGAAGTAGTCAATGGCTACTATCAAGCATTTGCGTTGATCCGTGGCCACGGGGAAGGATCCCAACTTAAGTCCCCATTGAGCAAATAATAGGGTATAGAATAATGGCGCTAGCGCGATTGGAGTGGTCCAGATGATTGGAGAAAACTTCTGACAATGACTGCAACTCTAACGACCAACAGAAGCCTTGTCGAAGAGATCTCAGGATGATTTAGCCACTCTAGTGGTTGTCGCACTCTCTTTCATAAATTTTCCAGAGGAGATGATGTGTTTGTTGTAGTGAAAGGTACTTGAGAGGAAGTTGAACACGAGAAAGAAGTCACCATCAAGGGCGTACATATACGGCCACCTGCATACTTTCTTGGCCCATGGGGGGTCTGGTACGTTGTTATCTTTGAAGTAGCATCCACACACGACCTCCCATTACCTGATGCTTGGTTCAGTTAGCAAGGCATGCTTGGTTCAGTTAGCAAGGCAATATGAATTGTCCTACTGATGATGGTGTTTTTATTTCTTTGACTTGCCTTCTTCAACAGTGCACTCCACAATGAAGTCAGCTAGAGCTTGGCCTTTATTTCTCGACGAAGCGAGTACCTTATGCCGAACTCGGATAGTTCAACACCTCAATTTTACATGCGTCCTAACCTTTCTATTTTGGTTAAAATAAATTGGCTCAATATGCTTGATAAAACTATGATTGCATGAGCATGAAAACACGAAAGTAGCTTTCTGGTGATGATCACCAGGCATAGATGATGTTCACGACCTTAGTTAGTTCATCAAATTCTACTTCTATGGAATATTGGTTTATGGAGTTGTGAATCTTGTTGCACGAGGACTGAACCAACATCTAGGTCGGAGATGGTGAGATAGACATAAAGGTTTTCTCCAGCGCAGGAGATTGAATATACCTTTTCAAACCATTGACTACCTTCTGAGCTTCCTTAGGCCAATCGATTAATGGAGTTCGCTTGATATTTATTGTTAGTTTGCTGGTCTTATCATTGAGAATTTTGAGGAATGGGAGGGTTTTTTCAGTCAACTTGGCTAGAAGTCGACTCATCACAACAAGTTTTATGTTCAAAGATTGTCTGTCTCGGATTGTCTTATGCTTATCTAGCTGAGATCTTTTCTTGATTTGCTTCAATATCCCTAAGGTGATCATGAACATGAGGAGTTCCACAGAAATTATCCAAAATGCATATTTTGAGGGGTTCAACTTCAACAATATTTCGTTAGTATGGAAAAGGTTTGTTCTACATTCTTTAGATCGAAGGGCATAACTTTGGAGCAGTACGTACCCTATGATGAATGATGTTTTTGCCTGATCCTCCTCGACTATCTAGAATTGGTTATAACCAGAGAATATATCCATGAAGCTGAGGGGTTGTTCTCTTGATGTAGGGTCCACAAGTTGGTCTATTCTTGGTAGTGGAACGCAATCATTTAGGCATGCCTTGTTCAAGTCTATGTACTTGACGCACATTCACTATTATCAACTTTCTTGACTAGGATGATGCTGGTGAGCCATGCAGGATATTGCACTATGCATTTAAAGTTTTCAACTAGGAGTTTGTTAGCTTCTTTGTCTACCACATTCCTCTTCTTTGAGTCAATGTTGTGTTTCTTTTATTTTACTAGAATATGAGCAAGGGCGACATTCAACCTATTGGAGATGACTAATGTCAATTCCTTTTATGTCCTTAGAGGCTATGTGAAGACATCCATGTTACTACTCAAAAAATTTATTAGTTGAGAGTGAATGGGATCCTGGAGAGATGCATCTATCTTAACTATCCCCTTCGGGCCTCTTACTCAGATTAGATTAGTTGCTTCAGCCGGAAAGAGTCGAAGACCTTTGATCTTATTCTAGAGGGTGAGAGTTTCGATCTGCTCTAGTGTTGCTAAGTTCTCAATGGAGATCTTTTGATGCTTGATTTGTTGAACTTCAGCCCTAGAACCTCCTTTGGTGGCAATTAGGTAATAGCTGCGATGCATCTTCTGATTGCTAATCACATCTTCTGATTGCTAGAGATCTTCGACTCCATGTTCGGTCAGAAACTTAATGCATTGTTGGAGAGTTTAGGGTATGAACCCTAAGGCATTGAGTTAGAATCATCCAATTATTGCTTTGTATGGTGACGTAATATCCATAATGGTGTACTCGACTTTAATGATAACTCACCTAGGGGCTACATAGAATGTTGTGTTGAATATGCCCCCAAAGATGGGAGTTTTTGTCCCGTTGAATCCAATAAAGGACCCTGAGGCCTTATTGATCTCTTTTACATTGGTTCCCATTTTCCTGAAGGTGCTTAAGAAGATGGTATCATTGCAACTCCATGCATTTGTAAGGAATTTATCATACTTTAGAGTTTCTATCTTGTTGATTACTTGTTCGCAGCAGAAATTCTTTGCTTTTCTTCCATTGAATTAGCTTAAATTACAACGAAAGTGAACAAGAAAAAGAAAGAACAAACGAGAGGATTTTATATCTCAATCGCTCTCTTTTACAAAATAGTGTGGGATCTGTATGGCGATGGGATCTGTCAAGCAGCGCCTTTGGACGATCTGACGTCGAACTCTTCTCTTGAAGATGGCGGCCGACTGTAGAACTGATCTCCTCTGGTCTTGATTCGTTCAAGGCTCTATGCGTAACACGAACTTCTCCAAAACTCCAGAAAAAGATCTCCGATGCCCAAAAAAAAGAAAAGAAGACCCCTAGGGCTCCCTCAAGAGGGTATTTATAGTCTTGGGATGGTTTGAGAGTTTCTATCTAAATAGAATTTGTTCTCATCAAGAATTCCAATCAAATATCTTAGTTTTAATTTAAATCTCTTGATTTAGAGTTCTGATCGGAGTTAATTTGGGTATTTGGATAAGTGCAAATTATAATCTCAATCAAATTGGAGATTCTGGTTATCTACTCATGCGGAGATAATCTCATCAAAACGTGGAGTTAAAGAACCAGAACGCAGAGCTATTGAATAACTCCGCATTTTGTTCAAACGCGAGGCTAATATAGCCAAACGCGGAGCTACAGAGTTAGCTCCGCGTTCTGTTGTGGCAAACTCTATTTACTTGGAAATTTTCACTGCCAACAGAACTCCCTCCAAAGTTTTCAAAATGACTTAAAACTTAGCAAATTTTGAAATACTTTGGATCTTTAAACGCAGAGTTAAAATACCAAGTTTATCTCGCATTTTGTTCATTTGCGCGGAGCTAAATAGCTTCGCTTTTTAGTGAGTAACTGCTCATTAATTGCTCAGAAATTACTCAGTTAATAGCTCAGTAATTACTTCTGCTTTGTCTTTCGCGCCGAATACCAAGAGGCGGATCATTTTAAATAGAGCCTCAAGCTCTTCTTCTTCTTCATTTCATCCGAAGAACCCAAGAGTCTGGAGCTCTAGCAACCGGGCGACCCATGCAAACGATTGGTCATTGATCGAACTTCGTTCGATTTTCCATAGATTTTCATCACTAGGATGTCATCTAAGAAGAGTACGACATCGCGCGTTTCCTTACCATTGGAGGTCGGCGTTAGCAGCGGAGACGGCAGCCGAGGCAGTGGCCACAATAGCGAGCCAATCCATGTTGCACCAATTGGAGGTAAAAATTCTCAACTTTTAGACTCCCTAGATCAATTTTGGAGTGTTTTGGCTTGGTTTTAACCGACCAGCCATTTTTTGAACCAACGAGATTGCCGTTTTCAGGCCGTAAGGCTTGAGAAGAAAGGAGAAGACGGAGAAAAACTCTAGTCTTCTTCTTACGCGAAGTTATCGCGTCATCCTCGAATTTGAAATACGGGGCTATTTTAACTAGCAGTCGCATTTCAACGTGAGGCTATTTTGACTAGCAGTCGCGTTTTTAACGCGAGGCTATCTTGACTAGCAGTCGCGTTTCAACGCGAGGCTATTTCCTCAGCTGCGCGTGAAGTTATTTTTTAACTCCGCGTTTTTATACTTAGAAGATTTTTCGAGTTTTCTCTAACTCTTGATTCTTCTTTTGCAGTGGGGTATTCGGACCAGATCCTCTTTGAAGAGGAGTGCATATGGCTCTACCAGTCTTCATCAGCAAAAGTAACTCTAAGGAAGCCAGAAGCATATGCTTTACAACATAGTTGCAGGTTTCAAGCTCTGGCTCCAAAAGGTAAACTTTTGAAGGAGTTACAAGAACTCTGCGGCAGCTCATTAAGTTTTCTTGAGGACAATTTCTGTTAGATGACAATCTCTGCTGCTTTCCAAAGCGATAGGGATGATCATCTAAGGGCTTGTAGCATGTTGAATTCAACTTATGCATCTTCATTAGGATTTTTGTAGCAGTATCATTAGATGATCCACTAAGAATTTTAAACAGATCATAGTTGACATTTGCAGAGGAGATCTTTTGCATGTGAACCAGGGAATTTCAACATTCCATGGAGGAGACTCGTTGTCGGGTTATTGATGAGTCGATGAATAGGTTGAAGCTTTTGGGAGAGCTATAACTCCCTCTTCTTTTGTAACCTTTTGCTTCATGAATAAAGATAATTCTTTTTCTCTTTATCTGTTGGCTTCAAGAATTTTGCTTGCTCAACAAATAGATGGTTCATAGTTTCGGTAAAACAATCCCAAGCTCATTTGCGTAACTTAGATTTGTTAATACCTGAAATGATCGAATAAGGATCATTTAATTTAGACAGAAGCGCCTAATTGCACATGCCTTAGTCTGATGGAGGCAGTTCAAGCATCTCATACGTAACTTGAACTGCACATGCCAAGATGATTGTTGTTATAATCATCAGATTTCGGCAAAGGCGCCTGATCACGCTTGCCAAGTCCAAACTTTATAGAAAACACGTAGCTAAAATACCAAGTTAGCTTCGCATTTTGCATAGTTGAGCGGAGCTAATAGCTTCGCGTTTCAGATGACCACGCGAAGCTAATAGCTTCGTATTTTAGAGAATAACTGATCAGATAGTCGCTCCGATTTTCGCGGCGAATATCAAGAGGCGGTTTTCTTCATTTAAATGAAGTCTCTTCTTTTTCTTCCTTACTTCACTCGAAGAGATTTCAAGAACACAGGCGACTAGAGCTCAGATGATTCAGGTGACCAGGTGACCCGATCAATTTCGACCGAATTTCCATCGATTTCTCCAAGATTTCTCGAAAATCAATAGCACCCAAGACCCGTGCTTCTTCACGCGCAGCTTCGCCGTCGGCGACCGGCGCAAGCAGCGGTGGCAGCAGCCATGGCAGCGGCGAGCCAGTTCACGCCTCGCCTATCGGAGGTAAGAGCCTCACTTTTGGGGCTCTTTGGAACATTTTAGAGTGATTTGACTCGGTCTTAATCGGCCAATCATTTCTTTTATTGGCGAGATCGTCGTACTCCGGCCAAATGGCTTGGAGAAGAAGGAAAAGATCTTTGATCTTCCTCCATGCAAAGCTATTGCGTTACCTCCACATTTTAAACGCGAAGTTATTTTCGTTAACTATCGCGTTCTGACGCGAGGTAAGAATTTTAGCTTCGCGTTCATAAACGCGAAGTTATTTCACTTAACTTCGAGCGGAGTTACCTCTAGCTCCGCGTTTTCATACTTAGAAAAATTTTCTGATTTGTAGAAATTTTCCTAACTCTTAATTTTCCTTTTTGCAGTTGGCTATTCTGTAGATCCAATCTCCCAAGGGCATCACTTCGGCTATGGTGGGGGTGCAGACTCAGCAACTCAGTTCCGTTTCACCACTAATCTTCCCGCCTTCAAGCCAAGTCTCAAGGAGTGCAGGGAGAAACTGATAAGACACAGCCCTGCTACTGCAGGGAGATTATCACTTATGCCCCTTTTGAGGCCATGAATCGTGAGGTACTAGAAAAGCCCACATTCTTCTTTGGAGATGCGTTGGATCACTCTGATAAGATCCTCTTAGAAGAGGAGGGAAAGTGGCTGTACCAGGCCAGGGATCTACTCATATTTCTGCCTGACATGGAGCGTAACTACCCCTTGGTGTATCTCCAGAGGCTGTCTTCCCGCCACGAGTTAGAATTTGAGCTAACTCGTGAATATGATAGTGTTGCGACCGGCAAATTCGGCGTGAATGGGGCTTTTCAAGACGGTCCCCCAGATGTATTACGGGGCTCCTCTCAGGTAGAGTCACCAAAGAGCACCCTGTTGGTGAAGTCTCGATTCATGCTAAGACTTTCCTTAGCGAATTCTTGGCCAAGGGTGGTTAGTACCCTACCAAAGACTTTAGAATGCTTGGATGGGTCCACTCCTCGGGCAACATGTGGTGGTTCAGACTTATCAAACACATACTAGACACCCATGAACAGACGCTAAAGGAAATTGGTCTGTACAAAGCCATTAGAAACGTCCAGTTTGGCTTGCCTCAAAGTGCATATCACTTATTCTGCCTGCTGGAGATGTATAACCCCGAGACCGGCACCTTCTTTACACCGGTGGGTGAGCTTGGATTTGCTCTCCATGAGATGTTCGAAGTGTCGGGTTTATTAATGGGCAAAGTCCCTTATGAGGAATATATCCCCACTGCTGAAGAATTGAAGATGCTGAAAGTGGGAGTGAGCACATCTACCAGACCTACTGGAAAATGATGTGCCACTATCATATTTGTGCCGACCTGGCCGGAGTAAGGAACCAGGGAATTGGCCATAAGAAGTGGGCAGACTATCTCTTCATTAATCTGAAGGAGAGTCTTCCTATGATTCGTGGACGCCCTTCCATTAGTATCGAAGAAGTGAAGGAGCGTATCTCCAGCTTTAGAAGCCACATCATACACGACCGAATCAAATGAAGAAGGATATGGTCCTAGTACGGTCTTTCATAGCTTCCACTACTAGGCACAGTTCCCAATTTCAGACAGGGGTCTGCTTGCGGGATTCCTGATATTTTGGTTAAAGAAATGCATTGTCCCTTCTCTTCCCAAGGAGGCCATTGCAAAGAATGTCTTTTATCCAGCCGTTCTATTGGCCTATGGTCGACCGTTTGGGTTGTTACCAGAAATGGTTGCCAACCTCCAAAGCGGACTCCGGGCCCTTTACAACAGCTTCATGCCAGCGGAGAAGAATAAAGGCAAAGCTGGGAAGGGTAAAGCGGCCAAAGAAGCTGCCACGGTGAAGACACCGAACCCAAGGGTAGAGATGCCTTATACATATTTAATGGCGTGGCTAGTCGTGCACTGCCCGTCGCTGATGAGTGCTGCGGATTACAACCCAACTTACAAGCCGTTATTCGTAGAGAAGTATGAGCGCTCTGTCTGGGAGAGCAATTACATGTCTCAAATTCGTAGAACACTCCGTCATCATCAAAACTATGAGATCTTCTGCTGCTTTCCAGACTTCCCTGGGGGAGAGTATGGATCTAAATTTAAAGATATTTTGGGAGCAGACCAGTTCACCAACTTATCTTCAAGGATTTTTTGGTGGTTGTTGAATATTCGCCCCGGACACTTGGTATACAGGCAAGACACCATGTGCTACATAGAGCCGTATATTCCGAGCAGATTTGCTCATCAATTTGGGTATACGCAGCTTTATGTAGGAAATCCAAACAAAGAGTTGGCGTACGAGGGAAATCTGTATGCAGGGGCACGGGGCTGGTTCCATTTTGTTGCTGGAGGAACCAGAGCAGAATTTATGCTACCCCTGAAATCACCAGAGCTAAGCATGGTGTTAAGCTTCTATACCTGGTACAGCGTTACAAATGCTGAGGTACCAAACTTCTCCATCAACCGCAATTGCTGTAAGGAGATAGAGGCCTTCTATGCCAGCCGCAAAGGAGCCAAAAGAGTGAGGGTGAAAGGAATGGACGAATTCCTTGGTGCGGCGGCCGATCCATCAGACTTGGGCAGCTCTGATGGTGATGATGATAATGGCGATGATGATGACGGCGATGATGGTGGTGCCCCTCGAGACTTGGTTTCCCGTCCCTGAGTCCAATAGCTAAACCCCGTTCCCAGAGTCCAACCGCTAAATGCCGTGGACCTGCAAGAGGCGAACCGGCGAAAAAGAAGCATAAATTAGCCCCGGGGACCCTCTTAGTCCCTCAAGAGGCGGCAGCCAAGTTTGCTTCAGACTTGCTGGCCTCAGCTTTGCCTCCGCCGCCGGCAGAGGAGAGTAGACCTGCTGAAGCTCCAGGTGCTACTGAGGTTCCGACTCCTCTAACTGCAGAATCTGTTGAACACTCCGTGACGCAACCTCAGGGTAGCGAAACGGGTGCACTCCTGGAAACAGTGATGGCTTCCCCTTCAAGTCCGACCACTGGACTTGTTTCTCCTGGTATGGCTCTTGCATTCTATTTATTCATTTTATCGTTATATGTAACATTATTTGTTTGCTTTTTGTAGGTGGTCAGCCCCACTCGCCGATGCATTCGACTACTAGGGGAGAGTCTGAAGAGAAGGTGGATTATTCTGGCACAACTGGCTCGGCGGGAGGTTTAGGTAGTTCTGCTAATGAGTTTGACGCAGACTACTTTACGACAACTCCTCCTTCTGTTCCTTCTTCAGTTCCCCTAATTGATGAACTCGGGAGCGATGATAGGACAGAGGTGGTTGTTGCGGCCGCAGCAAAATAGGCTACTCCATCTCCAAGTCTGCCATCTCCGACACCCGGGGTCTGCTTTGAAGAAACCTTTCCAGTGGTTGTTGGTGTGCCCTCTGCTCCCCAACCAGCAATATTAACGCCATCTACCATTATGCCTGCTGAGCCGTTGGTGACTCCTCCAGCCCCGAGTCCTCCGCCAGTGGGAGATGAAGATAATTTGAAGTTCTCATTCGAAGCCACTTCTGCCACGGGAGGAACTTCGGGTGAAGACACACCATCATCTGCCCCTGCTGGTGGCGCTGCCCGAGTTATCTATACTAATGATGCTTCTCCTCGGGTTTCCAGTTCCACCAAGTCCATATTAGATTTACTGGCCCCGCATATTATGAATCTGATACAGGGACGAGTTTCTTCTTCCTCGGCCTCAACGGACGCCACTCCCCCCCAGCAACATCATCTTTAGCATTGCCTGCTTTAAATACAGACACTGTGGACCCTCTTGAAGAATTCTTCAACCATAGTGTTAATGACTTTATGCGGTTGCTAAGGAGATGTATCGGGATGATTCTTGAGAGAAGAGATTTATTTAATCTTGGACGTCCAATGTTGTCCAGCTATCTGGATAATATTGAAAGGATTGGGGGACGAGACCGAGCAACTCCTTACCGGGCTCGCCTCGAAGCTTTAGAAGATCAGGTGAATATGCTAAACACAGTTCGCCAAGCGGATGTGGAAGCAATCGCTGAAATCGAGTCGCCGCGTCTTCGGACAAAGTTGGTGGCTTGTCAAGAGGAACTGAGGTGCCAAGAGGAAGTCTGGTCTTGGAAGTTAGCAGAACTACGAGCCAGTCAAGAATCAATCCTCAGGGGGTTAGAGATAGTGGACTTCGAGATTGAGGGGAGTCAGGCCGCCATCCTTAGAGCCAGAGAGATATTACTAAGGCTCGAGCTATTCTGAAAGCCAGTGAGTCTCGGTTAGGGGAATCCGTTAAGAAACGGAAAGAGCTGATTCTTCAGCGAGGACAGCTCGAACAGGAAGGCATAATGAGGAGTCGTACTATTGAAGAATCCCGTCAGCAGTTGGCCCAGCAACTGGCAATACACGACGATGATTTATGCCGGCAGGCCCAACACTCTGTGGAGGAAACTCGTCGTCGAGTAATTGATGAGACGACAAGTAAATTGAGACTTCTAGGAGATCCATAACTTTCTTTCTTTCTATTCTTTTATTCTTTTTGTAATAAGAACTTGTAATAGAAGAAAGAACTTTACTGATTCTCTGAATTCGTTTTGTAAATTCATTCTTTTTTGAATAAAGATAACTCTTTTGATTCTTTTACCTGTTGGCTACAAAATTTGTTTGCACAACAGATACCTTGTCATCAAAATAATTTAGTGGTTTAGGTAAAACAGTCCAAGGCTCATCTGCGTAACTTAGACTGCTAATACCGAGGTGATCGGGTCAGGATCACCAGATTTCGGCAGAGACGCCTAATTGCACATGCCTAGAGTTTGATTGGAGGCGGTTCAAGGCTCTCATGTGTAACTTGAACTGCACATACCAAGATGACCAGGTCAGGATCATCGAATTTCGGCGGAGGCGCCTAATTGCGCATGCCTAGTTTCAAGCAAGAAGTTCAAGTGCTCATCTACGTAACTTGAACAAGTGGAGGCGGTTCAAGGCTCTCATGCGTAACTTGAACTGCACATACCAAGATGATCGGGTTAGGATCATCAGATTTCGGCAGAGGCGCCAATTGCGCATGCCTAGTTTTTAAGAAAGAAGTCCAAGTGCTCATCTGCGTATCTTGAACAAGTGGAGGCGGTTCAAGGCTCTCACGCATAACTTGAACTGCACACACCAAGATGACCGGGTTAGGATCATTAGATTTCGACAGAGGTGCCAATTGCGCATGCCTAGTTTTTAAGAAAGAAGTCCAAGTGCTCATCTGCGTAACTTGAACAAGTGGAGGCGGTTCAAGGCTCTCATGCGTAACTTGAACTTCACACACCAAGATGACCGGGTTAGGATCATCAGATTTCGGCAGAGGCGCCAATTGCGCATGCCTAGTTTTTAAGAAAGAAGTCCAAGTGCTCATCTGCGTAACTTGAATAAGTGGAGGTGGTTCAAGGCTGTCATGTGTAACTTGAACTGCACACGCTAAGATGATCTGGTTAGGATCATCAGATTTCGGCAGAAGCGCCAATTGCGTATGCCTAGTTTTTAAGAAAGAAGTCCAAGTGCTCATCTGCGTAACTTGAACAAGTGGAGGCGGTTCAAGGCTCTCATGCGTAACTTGAACTGCACACACCAAGATGATCGGGTTAGGATCATCAGATTTCGGCAGAGGCGCCAATTGCGCATGCCTAGTTTTTAAGAAAGAAGTTCAAGTGCTTATCTGCGTAACTTGAACAAGTGGATGGTTATACTTCGTGTGATCTAAACCAAATGTGACAGTTACTCTGTCATCATTCTGATTTAGTTTAGGCATAGTATTTCTTCAGAAATTTGCCGTTGATTGGCATCATCATTCTATCACCGTTCTGATCATTAAGCGATAGGCTCCATTAGAGTATACCGTCTCCACAACAAACGGTCATTCCCACTTGGGTTCAAATTTACCCTTAGTCTTGTGGGTTAGAATCATTGGCCTTTTAATAGCCAGAACCAAGTCTCCTTGTTTAAAGGTCCTTGGTTTAATGTTCATATTGAACGTTTGCGAGATTCGGGCTTGATACAACTCAATTTGTTGTTGAGCCCTGAGATTTTTTTCATCTAATGCCTCTAGTTCTTGCAATTTTTGTTGATGCCGCTCTTCTGTCATCATCTTTGTGGCTAAGGCCACTCTTAATGATGGTATCTGGATTTCAAGAGGCAAGATGACCTCACTTCCATAAACCAAGGAGAACGGGGTAGCTTTTGTTGGGGTGCGAACGGTGGTGCGATAAGCTTACAAGCACTCTCCTAGCTTTTCATCTCAATCTTGTTTGTTAGAAGAGACAAACTTTTGAAGGAGTTTAATGATCGTCTTGTTGAAAGCTTCGGCTAACCCATTAGCTGCGGGGTTATATGGCGTTGAAGCAATATCTTTGATTCTGAACTTATCACAGAATCTTGAGAATCTCTGGCTGATGAATTGCGGTCCATTATCATGAATGATCCTTCGAGGGACGCCAAAATGGTAAATGACATGATGCTTGATGAACTTAATCACATCTGTCGTTTTTACCTCTCTCATGGGCACAGCTTCGGCCCATCTTGAAAAATAATCGGTTATTGCAAGAATAAACCGATGTTCTCTGGACGACGGGGGAGTTATTGGCCCCACAATATCCATTTCTCATGCCTCAAATGGCCAACTAGCGACGGTATTGTGCAAGTATTCTGGGGGTTGATGAATAAAATTGGCATGTACTTGGCATGCATGGCACCGTTTAGCGTATGCCATTGCTTCCATAATCATGTTCGGTCAGTAGTATCCCAGCCTTCTTATGCGGTCTCCGAGTTTTGGACCGGGTTGATGAGCTTTACATACTCCATATGTGTTTCTTTCAGTACTTCCTCTGCTTCTGTTTTTGATATGCAGCGCAGTAGGAGATCATCTCTTGACTTTCTATATAAAGTATGAAGTGTATGATTAAAGTAGAATCTCGGGATGAAGTGTATGATTAAAGTAGAATCTCGGGGCCTTCCTCTTTATTGAGGCGACCTCCTTTGGATCCTCTGGTAGTATCCCATATAGGACGTAATCTATAAATGGAAATCGCAAATCATGGGGTTCCAGAATTAAGCATGTCTGGCACACCTCTTTGGTTTGGGATACCGTATCTGGGTGGAGGAGTTCTCTGCTACCAATAGTGACGCTTTTAGCTTCACCTGGCGGGATTGCCAATGTTGCAGCTAACGCAGCAAGAGCATCTACATAGACGTTCTCATTCCGAGATATATGATATATATAAAATTGTTCAAAATATCCTGCTAGCTCAATGGCTAGCTAATGATAGGAGATGAGGGCTTCATGTCTGACTTCATACTCACCCGTCATCTGGTTGACGATGAGCTTAGAGTCTCCATATACCTCTAGATAGTTCACCCCAAGTTGCAGAGCTATTTTTAAACCGATAATGAGCGCGTTGTATTCTGCCACATTATTCGTGCACGGTTCTGTTAATGAGTAACCGTTAGGCAATATATATTTATGTGGGGATATTAGCACAACCCCCACTCTAGCAGCAGATCGTCTGGCAGCACCATAAAAGAACATTTGTCATGGTTGTTCTTTGCTAACTGTGTTGACCTCTGACGTCTGCTTGGATTTGGACCAAATTGGATGGTCTGCAAGGAAATCGGCGATCGCCTGTCCCTTCATGGCTTTTTGAAGGACGAAGTGTATATCATATGGCGATAGTAGTAGTGCCCATTTCGCCAATCGGCCGTTTAAAGACCCTGGTTTTGTCATCAGGATTTTCAAGGGGTTAACCCGTGATATGACATGTATCGTTTGCCCTGAAAGATAGTGTCGCATTTTCTGAGCAACGAACACTATGGCTAAACATTCTTTTTCAATCGGGGTATACCGACGCTCGGCCCCGATCATTGTTCTGCTTAAGTAGTAAAGGGCGTGTTCATGGCCGTGCTCATTATATTGAGCAAGTAATGCTCCTAAAGCATCATCCATGGCCCTTATATATATAAGAAATGGCTATCCAGGGACCGGTACCATAAGAACAGGAGGTTTGGTAAGGTATTCTTTGAGATCGTCAAATGCCTGTTGACATGCCTCATCCCATACGAAAGAAATCCCCTTTTTCATGAGTCTGGAGAACAGTTGGCATCGCCCTAATAAATTGGAGATGAAGCGCCGGATATAGGCTAACTTTCCTTGTAACCCCCTTAATTCCTTAAGATTGCAGGGCGGTGGCATTTTACTAATCGCTTTCATCTTTTCGGGGTCAAGGAAAATTCCTTTTGAGGTTATTATGAGCCCAAGGAATTTCTCACTGGACACCCCCATAAAAGACTTAGTGGGATTCATCTTCAGACGGTGTTTTCGCATAAGATCAAAGACCATTCTTAAATCATGAAGATGATCTTCTTTGTTTTTGATTTTGACCGCCAAGTCATCCACATAACACTCTACTGTTTTGCGTAGGTGTTCTTTGAATATAACGCTCATCGCTCATTGGTAGGTGGCACCGGCGTTCTTCAATCCGAAAGGCATCACCGTATAACAGTATACCCCCAGCGGCGTTCTGAAAGCCGTGTGCTTTTCATCATTAGGGTGCATTTTAATCTGGTTATAGCCTGAGAAGCCATCCATAAAGGATATCCTCTCATAACCGCAAGTATTATCAATCGTCACATCGGTGATGGGGAGTGAAAATTCATCCTTAGGACATGCAGCGTTCAGATCTCGAAAATCGATGCATATCCAGATTTTGCCGTTCTTCTTATGAACTGGCACTATGTTAGCCACCCAATCAGGATGTTGCTCTTCACGAATGAATCCAGATTTTATAAGCTTGTTGACCTCAGCAACTATTGCCTCCATCAATTCCGGTCGAAAACGCCTTTGCTGTTGTTTAACTGGTTTGGTGTCTTCTTTAATATTTAACCAGTGCGTGGCAATTTGAGGGTCAAGCCCAGGCATGTCTTCATAACTCCATGCGAACACATCTATATACTCTTTGATAAGAGATATAAGTTCCTCTTTTTCCAAGGGAGTTAGCGTGTCGCTTATGAAGATAGGTTTCAGATTTTCTTCCGTTCCCATATTAACTTATACCAATTTGTCTTCCGTGGGCGGGTCACGCTGTTCAAAGCAGACATCCCAAAGAGTGTCCATATACTTACCCCAGGAATCATCTTGAATATCAATTGGTTCCTCGTCGCTTTCTGGTGCGGCTGAAACCATTGGCTATCAAAGTTTGAAACCAAGCGCCAGTACTTAGATCCGAGTCATGATCAATCGAGTTTAAATTCTCATCGGACGAAGATCGTTCCTCATATTGGCATGGTGGTGAGGGAGGAGTAGATACATAGCCCAACCCCTTGCGAGTCTTTTGACAATAGTCTGGGCTCTTTCCTCTCGGTCTAAATGAGGGTATGAGATTCCGTCGCCCTTTTCCAAAATTTAATCCAGATTTCTGGGTGAAATTATAACCCATCTTCTCCATCATTTGCTGGGATTTCTGTTCATATAAGTAAAATTGAGGTGAACTTTCACTGCTTTGTCTTTGTCGAGGCGACGTAATTACTTTACCGAACATGATCGGCTTTTGGGACCTCTGTCGAGGAGGTACTTCAAAGAAGTGACCTTGTCCCTTAGTTATTTTTGATTGAGAGAGGAGGGATGACCTGAGAGGCAAATGGTATGTCGCCAGAACTTCAAGTTCGGATAGGCCATCCACTTCGGTGGAAGTACAAGAGGGTTCAGACTCAATAGCTACAACATGCTCGTAGACTAACTTTATGTTTTCATTGATAACCCACTCACTCTCTATTACATCAGCTACATTATTATCAAAATTCAAATTAAAATCTATGTGAGGGTTGATTTCATAATCACCCCCATCATTATCTTCAGGAGGCTCGTACTCCGTGTCGGCTTCATTGTCGTTGTCATCTGGCTTTTGTAGCCTGCTGCGATTGTCGCACGGGACCTCATGGACTGGTTTATAGAGCCTGGCGTCCGTGAAGTAATTCTCTAGTCCCTTGAATGGTTGCCTATCTGCAACTAGTGTTCGGACTTCTCCCTGTTCATACAGTACTTCATACACTGGTGGAGAGTCAACGGGACTATCATATATGCATTGATCCAAGGTCACCCCAACAAAATGTTATAAGACATATCTGCGTCTTAACGTAGCATGTAACCTCCATATTTAAATCTCCAATTTGGCACCGCAGTCGGATTTTGCCAAGAGGACAGCTATTGTTAGCATTGAATCCGTAGATAGTAGTGTTTGTAGGTGTCAAACGATGAGAAGATATTCCCAATAGTTGCATGGGAATAACGCTTAGTGAAAACCCCGGATCAATTTGAATGCGTTCCACCTTGGTAGATCCGACATATCTGGTGAAATATAAAGGCCTATTATGCTTTATATTCCTTACATGCATGGCCTCCGGAGAGAAGGTAATTTGTGGGACCTGCCTCCTTACTTGATGACAGCTGGGGCAAGAGTCATGTTCCTCATCGGTCGGCTTGACGATCTGAGCTAAGAATGACTCATAGTCTGCCAGGGCCTCTCTTAATGCTTCACGTGTTGATTTTGATAATCTCAATAATTCGTAAAGCGTTACTCGTGCTGGAATATTAGCCAGCTGAGCTATTATGTCAAATTTGAAGGTAGTCTCCTTGGCTTATTTATTTATAACAGGATTCTTCTGGAAACGAAGTCCCTTTTGTTTTGTGGGCTTCGCGAGTTCCGCATATATATCTTTTGGGTCTACTCTGGTGTAGTCCTTGAGATATGTTTTTCCAGATCGAGTGCCGAAAGGGCCTGCCCCATCTTGATGAGTGGTCATTGTTTCGGGCTCTTCTTTAGAATCTGTGAAGGCTCCCGAAGCTATATAATCTTCCTTTATCTCTGCGAAAATGGCATTAACAGTTCGTTTCTTCCTTTGACCCTCTGCGGCCATCCATTGTTCATCCTGTAATAAATCAGGGTGAACCCACATAACTTCCCCCTTTTGGGTTGTTACGGGGACAAGTCCTTCTTGAGCCTTATTGTGTGGGTCATGGTTTTTCGTAACCAACTTTCCCTTTGAAATTGGGGTCACCCCTGCGGGGAACTTATGGGTTCCAACCACTATGGTTGTCATATTGGCAGTGACCTTCTTTTGTTCCTCTTTAAGCGTCAGAACTCCGGCTTCTATCAGTGCTTGGATTCTGTTCTTTAGAACGTAACAATCCCTAGTAGGGTGCCCAACATTCCGGTGGTAGAGACAATAGTTGGGGTCGTTGGTCTTACCAGCATCCTCCGGCTTCCTATTTTCTGGAAGTTTCAACATTCCCTTCCTAAGGAGGAGGTGAAAGAAGGTAGGCGTCTGTTCCGCCTTAAAAGTATATGTCATCTACTGTTGAGGCCTATTTTTCCTTACTCCCTTTTGATTTTGGAGCTTTGGACTCGGAGGATTTGTCTTTTGTGGAGCTACCTCTGATCCCATTGCGGCTTTACTTTTATTTTTATTGTTATTTTGGGAGTATGGCCTACTATTTCCAGTACTTCTTGATCCACGAGACTCTTCAACTCGACGAATCAAATCTTCGGCTTGCTCTCCCTGTTTGAGCAAATCCCTCCATGTCTTAGACTCTACGGCCCCATTTTTAGGAGCACGTTAGTCTTAAGATTATGTCGACATGTCTCGACTAGAGTTTCCTGGACCATTCCGTGTTTGCAATGCACGGACTTCTCTCGGAACCTTTCTATGAAGTCTTTTACTGTTTCTTGTTCCCTTTGTTTAGTTGCAAGGAGGGAATGAACTGTAATTTCGGTATCATCCTCAAAGAAACGTGAGAGAAATAGTTTCTCAACATCAAACCAGGTATTAATAGTACCTGGGGGCAGCTGCATAAACCAAGTAAAGGCAGACCCTCGCAAGGTACTTGCGAATACCTTGGTCATTATTGGGTCATTGCCCATCAAATGTCCTGCTTGGGACAAGAAATAGTAGATATGTTGACTGGGAGACCCTTTCCCGTCATATGGCTCCAGTTTGAGCGGTTTATATTTCTGAGGGTATGGTACCATATCCCATTCAGGTGGATATGGTCTTGAAACCCCCGATTCTTTCAACTCCTTTTTGTGCATTAGCGCTTCGAGTTGACTTTGCAATTTCTCAATTTCTCTTCATGTGGATCATGAAAAGAATATTTGTCCTCGTCCTCGTGTGTTGAGTGGGCTTTTCTTCTTTATCTTCCTCGTTCATTTTGTTGAACAAGGTCTCTTTTTCTTTCTTAGCGTTATCCTCAACAATCTTCTGAGTGTTTTCAACCACCTTCGACAGCATCATTCTAAGATCTTCAATTGTCTTTTGTTGCTCCCGAATTATCTTTTCCTGGGCTTCAAATCTTTGATCGATGTCATCTGATTTATCCACCATATGCGATGTTGACTTTTGTAGCCGTGATGATGCAGAGGATTGAGGTGAAGGTATAGCCGAATTATAGCTATCGTCGTCATAAGAACCTTTTGCAAGTTTCTTATAGTTTCGAGGCGGGACAGCTCCTGACTTAAGTCGAGTGTTGTGATGAGGTTTTTCATCACTTGATTCTGAATCATTATTCATCTCTACAACCTTCTTCCCCTTTCCGACCATATTGGAGGTTACAATTCTCCATTCTTTTCGAGGAGTAGCTTTCGTTTTCTTAGCAGGGTTTTTGTTCGACTCGGTTAATCGATTGAACACCGATACCCTGTTCTTATTGCAGCAACAATTATCTACTACAGCAGATACCGCTGTCATAAGTTGTTGGCAATGTCAAGAAGTATCGGATTGAACTTGTTCTATGCTTCTCTTCTTAGTTAAGTACTCCCTGAGATCGATGACTTTAGTCATGGAGTTGTGGGGTCCACTCAGCTGCAGAGAGAGTCCAGGAGCCCATTGAAGCTTCTTGATATTACTGGAGTCCAGTTCTGATTCATTAATGTGACGATCAGCTCTGATTTGATATTCAGGTTGCTCTACGCGGAGATGAAAGATAGCTTCGCGTTTTGGAGCGCAGAGCTGAAAATTAGCTTCGCGTTTTGCTACGCTAGACTCGCGTTTTATGCTGGCTTGATGTTTCTTCAGAAGTTTCTCTTCTGGAATCTTAGCCCCGCGTGGAAGAAAATTCCTGCACGCTGGCTTATTCTTGTGATTAACACAAGTCATAACTTCGCGTCTAGCCCAATTTTTACGATTGACGACAATCTGCCAATCATCTTCGCGATTTACGCGGAGGTGAGGCATCTTGCGCTTCTCACAAATACTACTGGCTTCGCGTTTCTCGCTTAACTCAGTATTAGCCTCGCGTGGAGAATCACACGCTGGCTGTAAGGAATTTTTATCCTTGCGTTCCTCGCGAGTATTAAAAATCTTGCGTTTCTTGCAAGTACTACTGGCTTCGCATTTATCGCTAAGCCCAGTAGTAGCCTCGCATGGAAAATCACATGCTGGCTTTAAGGAGATTTTATCCTTGCGTTCCTTGCGAGTATCAAAAGTCTTGTGTTTCTCGCAAGTGCTACTGGCTTCGCGTTTATCGCTAAGCCTAGTAGTAGCCTAGCATGGAAAGTCACATGCTGGCTTTAAAGAGATTTTATATTCGCGTTTCTCGCGAGTGTCAGAAATTTTGCGACTAGCGCAAATCTTACTGGTTTTGCGTTTCTCGCTAGGCTCAGTAATAGCCTCGCGCGGAAAATCACACGCTGGCTTTTCCTTGCGATTAACGCAAGTTATAGCTTTGCGTTTAACGCGATAATGACTAGTCTCACAATTAGCGCGAGCCATTTTGTGAGGGACCATAGCCTCGCATTCTTTAGCCTTGTGTCCAAGGCGGGCTTTGAGGGCTTTTCGCCTCGCTCTCCGATTTCTGTTTCGGAGTTGGGTTCGGGTCAATCCAGTTCCCAGGTCTTCTTCGGCAGTAGAGAGGTCATCCTCTGCTAGGATTTTCTACCCGAACACCGGCTCTATGGCCACGGTCTCCAAGGATCCCCGTTCCTCGGTGGATACCTTTTTACTCGTTGCTCGGGTATTGGAACGCACGCGACGAGAGTGTCGTGTGTCGTTTAGGTTACCTGATGATTCAGAGGAGAGGTACTCCTCGTACTTCTGCTGGTCGATTTCAACGACCAGCATGTCTACGTCGGATCCGATCATATCGACGTCCGATTGAGCCACGATCTCTTCTTTAGTGAAAGAGACGACTCCCACTGTGGTCGTCAGTTTGTTCGCAGCAGAAATTCTTTACTTTCCTTCCTTTGAATTAGCTTAAATTACAACGAAAGTGAACAAGAAAAAGAAAGAACAAACGAGAGGATTTTATATCTCAATCGCTCTCTTTTACAAAATAGTGTGGGATCTGTGTGGCGATGGGATCTATCAAACAGCTCCTTTGGACGATCTGACGTCGAACTCTTCTCTTGAAGATGGCGGCCGACTGTAGAACTGATCTCCTCTGGTCTTGATTCGTTCAAGACTCTATGCGTAACTCGAACTTCTCCAAAACTCCAGAAAAAGATCTCAGATGCCAAAAAAAAAAAAAAAAAAGAAGACCCCTAAGGCTCTCTCACGAGGGTATTTATAGCCTTGGGATGGTTTGAGAGTTTCTATCTAAATAGAATTTGTTCTCATCAAGGATTCCAATCAAACATCTTAGTTTTGATTTAAATCTCTTGATTAATAGTTATTCTACTTACTACCATGCTCTAGTCTATATGTCAAATGTAGTAGTTTAGGGCATCATACATTATTGAAGAATATGAATGATGTTATATCCGTGCGTCGATTGTCACTCACACAGGCCCAAAAAAATGTTCACATGATATTCAGAGCTGACACGGCCCTTCACAATGACAATAGCAATATTTTGATGTGATCCGGTAAATCATCATGCATCCATGGTGTGTATAAAAATTAGTTGTATAGCTTGACAGTACAACTGAAATACAATATTCACATTAATTAGTATACCCCAAACCAATATTGTTTACAACTATCAAAATCGTATCAAATCTAGTACAGTACCTTTTCAATCAATATCTAATCTTGATTTAGTTTGAGTTAAAGTGTAGTTTAAGTTCATTATAGTCAAGTTATATTTAGGAAAAAATTTTATTCTAATATGTTACCGAAATTTCAATCATTAATTTAGGAATTTTCTGACTGCATATCATAATGACATATGGCTAGATAAGATCAATGAAGAGAGGTTTTCTGTGAAAACAAGTTTCTTAATTATATAATTACTTTATTTTGGAACACTTTCCTAGATACCATCACCACACAATTTACAATCATTTTCACTATAAATTAGCATTGTAATTTACTATTTATAATTATTTATTACACAAGTAATAGCCTATGTTTTATTTGAGTAAAGTCTGTGAGATTACCAAATATCATACATTAAATAATAATTAATTTTATGAACATATGTAAATGCGGAATTCAAAATAATGCAAAATAAGGGTAAGACAATTTTTGAAAATAAGAAATAACTTTATTTAAAAATTTCTTGTTGAAGTAAACAATTCTTTGTATTATGAACATTCAAAAATAATTTTATTTAAAAAAATTGAAACATAATTTATTCCTATCTAATATGAATAGTGCATGGAAAAGTGAGTTCGAGAAGCAATTTTGCTTGGCATGAAAATACGTTCGTCAAATAGGTTCATATCACGTTGAAGAATATGAATGTCTACACAGCAAATCGTTTCAAAATATTTAAATATCTAAACATGGATCTTTTATTTGTGAATTTAAAAATTTTCATGAATTTATAGGAGTATAGAAATTTCATTTTTAGTCATGATAGGTTAGCAAGTTTGAAACAAACAAATGAATAAGATAATCATCTTATTGGGTCTATAAAGTGAAGGTATATATTTTAATTAAGTTCTTTAGATATGGGTGTGAGAACCAACCTAGATCCTATAAACTTAACTTTAATAAGAAAATAAAAGAAAATTATCACTAAGTTTAACCGAAATAACATATAACCAATGTTACAGGCAGTGGGGAGGGATGACACTCTTGGGGGGATGACAATGATTCCGGTAGTAAGGGGTAGTAGTGGGCTTTGCTGGGGCTCTGGTCGGTCGATCAGGGTTGCTGCAGGCGGTGACGATTGTTGTCAGAGGCAGTTGTTGGTGCTTGCGGTGGTTGCTGGTAGTGGTCGGATGGGGGGGGCAGAGAAAGGAGGGAGGGGAAAGAGTTTGATTTGAAGGAAGAATGCTAAGATGAATGGAGGGGTTTAAATATGTTATATAGGGATTGATTTAGGAGAAGCATTAATGGAATTAAAGAGGATATTTAAAGGAAGGTTAGAAATGAGTCAAATATTCATAAATAGAATTGACTTAGAAGATTTTGAAGAATGATTTGAAATTGGTCAAAGAGAACTCCGCCAGTGCTATGCTTAAAGATTTATTTTCCATTGTCTGTCCCAAATTAAGATAAAGGAAGAAGGTTGTGGTAGGTGTATAATAACCAGAGTAAAACATTATTACATATTATGACATGAGCCAAAAAATAAATTCCGTTGGGACATTCCCTACTAAGCGAGAAGAATTATGAGTGTGATCGATTCAGCGTGATTTTTCTTTTTGATTCATGTAGCCTACCCCCAAGTACTTGGGATAAAAGCTTTGTTGTTGTTGTTGTATTTGAAATTGGTCAAAAAGCTCATAATGTGATAAATTTAGAAGGTTTTAAAGATACATTTGGAATAAGTTAAAAGGGTTATAATGAAATAAATTTTATAATATTTGACATTGGTCAAAGTATTCATATTTGTAGTTGACTATGGAACATTCTTAAGGCAAGTTTTAAAATTGGATTCAAATAGATCAAATGGCCTCATTAATAGAATTAACTAATAATGGATCTTAGGAATTTAATGATGGAGGAGCAAAGAGTAGGAAGGTAAAATGGAAAGTTTAAAAGTAAAAGTTATTCTCTCATTATCGCAAAATAAAAGCTGACTTCATGGTTGTGATATGAGGTTAGTGAATGTTTTTCGTCTTGGGGTAAAGTCATGACTTAGATCATATTTTCATTTTCATCATTATCATCATCATCATCATCATCATCATCATTATTATTATTAACAGTAGCAGCTTGGGCTAAGAGAATTGGCTTGAACTCTCATGAAATAGTCTAAATACTTTTAGAAAACTAGTTTATAACCTTTAATAAACATAGTTTATAGGTTTGAAATTTTAATTCAAAATAACCATATAAAAATGCATCAATTAATTAATACCTATATGGGGCTTGTATAGTTACAGCAAAAAATGTGCATATCGATTAATGGAAATACATCCCTACAATACCCTGCAATATCTGTCAAACTCTGTTTTCGATATACAATATATGAGTACATACAATTGTTACCAACAATATATTTGATTTGAATATGTAATGCTTCCAGTGGAATAACTAGAGTTAAAATAATTTATAATTTGTTATGTATTCCTCCCTAAAAAAAACTAACTATAATTACATTATATATTCATATGAATCATTATAAACTATACTAATTCTTGTCTCACATCTGATGTAGGACTATTGAACTAGGGATATTACATTCTCCCTCTTTTTAGGATCTGACGTCCTTTTATCTAAATAGATTCTAGATGTGGCTCATATAGATTCAAGATGTGGCCCTCACTATATTTGTGTGATACTTTATTCTATATAGCATTTAGCCCATGTGACACTTAGTTTTGTACATTTTTGGCTGGAGTCTGACTTTGATATCACTACAATACCTGTTACGATCCACTTTTGATATATGGTATACGAGTACATATAACAGGTACCATTAACATATTCTGTTTCAACATGCTAAATCTCTAATAGAATAACAAGATTTTAATGGTGTTGTAGGATACGAAAAAAAATATACTCACAAAATGTGAGGCTGGTCACCAGCCTCACGTGATGCGAAGCTGGACGCGAGCCTCGCGAGCATGAGGTTGGCAACCAGCCTCGCATGATGCAAGGCTGGAAGCTAGCCTTGCATTGCGAGGCCGGCCGGCCGCCTCATGCAGCAAGGCCGGTCGCTCGCCTCGCGCAACATATTTGGGCCCCGTCCCAGACTATTTTGTATATTCTACCAATTCTAATCAGAGTCTAATTAATTTTTAGTGTAGAATCAGGACCAGATATAATGAATCTTGGAGAAAATATTATCAAGGAAAAATTCAAATATCTTATCAATATTACAATAAGATATTGTTTCTATCTACATGAAAACTCTCTCAATAACCTGAAATCTATAAATACCCCTCCAAAGAGACTCAAAAAGGACATTTGGCCAGACCTCTCTCCCATACAAGAGTCCAAGCTTTTTCCAAGGCCAGAAGAGAAGAACGAACTCAAGAAATCTCCACCGCCTCCAACTTTCGACGTCGGATCGTCAATGAGGAACGGATCAATCCTCATAGCTGCCTCGATCCCACGTTCTTCTGACAAAAGAGAGCGACGTGTTCTATAAGTCCTCTCGTCTATTTTTATTTTCTTAAATCTTTTTATTATAATCGAAGAAAAAGAGAAATTTCTGTAATCTTCAGTTTCTCTCAATGACAATGGAAATATCTCTGGTTTTTCCCGAAAACAAACTGGCGACAAAAACAGGAGAAATCTCCTATACTAAAAAGGAGATGGTGGTCCAATCCAACGTCAACAAAATTGAAGAAACGATGGAGAAGTTGGTGATTGAGTTCGACCAACAAATTATAAGGGTTACATATTCTTGGACTCGTCGCGGCAAGGACACAAAAAAGTTATAAACTCAAAATGTTCAAAATCACCTGAACGAAAAGATGACCTGATGGTTTTGGATGATAAGGAGGCGTTGATCCATCAACAGCCACTTAAATTTTTAAACTCTTATTCATCAAAATAAACAGTGTCCCTTCCAATATTCGGGAAATTTGCTGCACTCAATTTCAAAG
Source organism: Dracaena cambodiana (assembly GCA_036321105.1). Taxonomy (NCBI): domain Eukaryota; kingdom Viridiplantae; phylum Streptophyta; class Magnoliopsida; order Asparagales; family Asparagaceae; genus Dracaena; species Dracaena cambodiana. The sequence continues at coordinate 40,927,858 of JAYEPQ010000010.1, read as the reverse complement.
GCCAACCCATTGCTGCACAAAGACAGACCCAAATTCGTAACCGGAGTCGGAGGGCACGTCGTAGGGCACTCAGGGCCCGTTTTGCGTGCCAGCCTCAAAATCAGCCTAGCACTAGTCAAAGTGGATGCCAGGCTCAAAGCTAGCCTAACACAAGTCAAAGTGAATGCCAGCCTCAAAATCAGCCTAGCACAAGTCAAGGTGGATGTCAGGCGCAAAATCAGCCTAGCACAAGTCAAGTTGCATGCCAAGCTCAAAATTAGCCCAACATAAAGCAAGACAGATGCCAGGCTAAATCTAAGCCTAGCAAAAAACAACCCAGCATATCTCAGCTTGGCAAAATTAGCCTAGCACATATCAGCTTTGTAAAAATCAGTCTAGCATATCTCAGCTTGGCAAAAATCAGCCTAGCACATCTCTACCTAGCAATCATCAGCCCAGGACATCTCAGCTCGGCAAAAATCAGCCTAACAAATCTCAGCTCGGTAAAAAATAACCTAGCACATCTCAGCATGGCCAAAATCAGCCTAGCATATCTTAGCCTAGTACAAATCAATCTAGCATGAACGAAGGTGGACCCGGGCGGGTTTACAGCCTAGTATAAACAAAACTAGAGACCAGCTTAGCATAACTAAAATTGAAATTCAAATTAAATCTAAGCCAGTATGCGAGGTTAGTTCGACTAAGCCAGTGTGCGAAGCTAGATCAGTATACTAGGCTCGTCCAATGCATGAGGATTGTCTAGTTCACGAGGCTAAAGTTAAGCCTCAGCATTGTGTAAGAACAAAAGAATGCAAGGTTGCCAAGCAGTTTCATGCAAAACATTTCCAAACTAATACTGGGCATAGAACGAATCTGGGAGTTGACAAATATAACTTCCATGACTTCTCAAAGCCACTTATCTAGATAAATAAATCTCGCACAAGAAGCGGGCCCCGCCAATAAAGATGGCTATATCTCATAAATAAAAGAAGGGCAGCACGACCCCATAAGTCTTGCTATTGCGAGGAGTTAATTGCGGCAGTTTTGACTCACTGTTACTGTCAAGCCCCAAAACTATATGTATTTAACTGGCTGTCAGCACTGGGATCTGATATTCCAAAAAAAAAGACGACTGCAAAAATAAAACTCAGACTCAGATCAAGGCTTAATCGCTTTCATGTCAAATATGGTGAATAAAGGTAAGAAATTATTCGTTGAAGGGTGTGCCTCTGATACTTAAGCAGAAGAAACCTATCATCACACACGCCTTATGTCGGGCGTGACAGCTCCCTATGATTACAAAAGATTGGAAAGTGGTTCTGATGAGGAATATGAAGAGTTTAGCGAGCATTCGGCCATAGCAATGCCACAATCACACGCTTCCTTTCGGTCTGGGAGAAGGACAGTTTATATGGTCAAACGATCGGCCGAGATGAGTCAAAAGGTTGAGGTGTAAGAACGCCTCATCCAAGAACAGAAAAGGAGTATCAAGGAGCTCAAAGCGATGCTTGTGAAGGTCATAAAGAACACTCAAAGAACACAAAAGATGAATCAGGGTGTTCTTTCTATTCTGATAAAACCAAGAAGGGTGAGACCGAATCCAACCTAGATGTCGAGAGAAAAGGCGGGGAGGACGGATATGTTATCGATCCTCATGCCAAAAAATATGGAGAAGCTTCGAAATCAAATAGAAGCGTTAATGCACTGGAAAGGATTGTAGGAGACGGGAATTACGAGACCCTACCCGATAGAGTGGGATTTTGCATCGTTTTCGGCAAAATATAAACCTTTGAAGTTAGAATCATATGATGGGAAAGGATCTCCAAATCAGCATATGTACTATTTCCTTTCTAAGGACGGCCATCTAATGGGTAATGATCCAGTGATGACAAAGTTTTTTGCAAGTACCCTACGAGGGCCTGCATTTTCTTGGTTTATGTAGTTGTCCCCGAAAACTATCAATGTTTGGTCTGACGTGAAAAATAAGTTCCTAACCTGCTTCTTTGAATATGATACCGAAGTATCCATTCACTCTCTTCTAACAAACAAGCAAAAAGAAGATGAGACGGTTAAAAGCTTCATTGAGCATTTTTGCGAAATGTCAGTGCGATGCCCGCATGGCATGTCACAAAAAACATTGGTGGAGACTTGCAAACACAATCTTCAAACCAGGATATTGGTCAAAATGGGAGCAATATAATCCAAAACCAGGAAAGATCTAGTCAAACAAGGACAGCAAACGAAAGACATAATCCGACGTATCAATAAATACCATATCTAGAGGAGGATGGCCATAAATCAGCCACACCACATTCATCCCATCCTAAGAAAAAGAAGGCAATGACTGCCAGACCTGCTGCAAACAATAAATCACAGAATAATTGAGATTTTTCTAGATCGCAATGGATATACGATTTTAAAGATGAACAAGAAGTTACATTCTTTCACCTACCGAAGCCGAATAAAAAGGGGATGTTAAGGTTACCCAAAAATCGAAAGTCAGAGGAAGCTGAAAAATAGATGATCCCAAGTATTGCCTTTACCATCAAAATATTGGGCACCCAACCAAGAATTGTTATGTCCTGAAAGATAAAATTCAGGCACTCATTGATACAAATGAAATCTAGTTGAGACCTAAATAGAAGGTGTCTGCGAATACAACGACAGTTACCATGAGATCCTTGGAAATTTTGGCCAATGCAGATCCGATCCATGCGGGAAGGATGGCGGTAAAGAACTACAATCCGCAAAATTTGATGACAAAATGACCGCTATAAATAAAAAAATTCAAAAAACACAAAAAAAATGAAAAAAAAAAGAAAAAAGAATGAAAAAACATACGAATTTTTGTTACCCAATACCACCAAGGTAACGGGAAGAGAGTAAAACTCTCGCCAACCCTATCACATTGGGAGTAAGGGTATGAAATCAAATAACCCAAAGCAAGAACGTGAGGCTATGCCCACGTACAACGTGAGGCTAAACCAGCATAAAATCATCTAGGGCATGAAGCTAACTCGAGTCTAAACAAGTGTAAAGTCATCCAGACGCGAGGCTAACTCAAGACTAAACCAGTGTGCGTGGTTATACTAGTGCGCGAGGCTAAGCCAGCACACAGAATTCATCCAGAGTACAAAAGTGAACAGAAATGCGAGGCTAAGGTTCAGCCCTTCATGGTCTATTATAAAGAAGAAAGTAATTTATTACCACATGACGAACTTCATGGATAGCCAAACAAGTCCCATGTAAGGAGAGGGACCCACATCCAGCCAAATAAGGATATGTATGAAGGAAGCGTAAAGAACGTTAAGCCAATACTCGCGAATAATGCAAGACTATGCAAAACAAAGCCAGAAAAAATGCAAAAGCTCCAAAATACGAGGCTAATTTGCAATCTCGCGTAAAACAGTTGAAACGCAAGGATAGCACATGCGTGAGGCCATCTGGCAAACAACGCGACTTTCATTATTGGAAGAGATGCAGGATATAAGGCAAACGTGTAGCCGGGCATAAAACCCTTAATACACAAAGATAAGCCAGTGGACGGAAAACATAGCGTGTGAGGCAAATCCAAAGCACAAGTTTAATCCAAAGCGCGAAGAAGTTCAAAATGTGAAGCTAACTCTTAGCCCCGCGTAAACTTCAAAGAAGAAGAAGATGGTCAATAGAATTATAATGTTCATCATAACCATTCAAATGTGGCCCACACATGGGGTGGGACCCACACCAAAAAACTTTGTATACAATTCAAAGCTAAACTTCGCATACAACACGATGCTAAGCTAGCATAAAGTAATCTAAACGCGAGGCTATACTCACAGCTGAAATGTGAAGCTAATTTAGTGTGCAAGGTTAAGACAGCGCATGAGTCTAACTCAATTTGTGAGAATAAATCAGCACACAATCTAACCCCGTGTATAATGCGAAGGTAAAACTAGCCCAGTCGCATGGCTATGCCAGCTTAAAAAGAGAGGCTAAGCCTGCAACCAAGATAAATGAGGCTAAGTTTGCATTCTGAATGCGAAACAAACATCACGTAACACCATCAAAGGAGTATATTTCACAATTTTCTGGTGCCTTGTAATGGGGTCAATTCTACAAGAAAATCAAAATTTTCATCAATTTTATAAAATCAGAGACCAGAAACCCGTAGGAGGTTGGGACATATTACAACTTCTCACAGTGAGTAGGGATACAACTCCTACTTCTCACAGGGGGTGGTGATACATTATAACTCCTATTTGTCATAGGGGTTGGGATACATTAAAACCCCTACTTTCTCAGAGACAGTTTGCTGAAGCAAGAAGACCTGCCCTAGGAGTGGGGTAGTACTGATATTTTCTCACAAACATGTGATCCCTTCGGAGGTGCTCACTTATGGAACCATGCACAAATGACGCGACAGAGTACAATGCGCTTGTAATCAACTTCCAAATAGCTCAGCAGCTGGGGGTGAAGTATCTCAAGGCGTATGACAATTTGAAGTTTATCGTCGACTAGATGACTGGAGAGTATGAGGTTAACATGAAGTCCTTATGCTCTATCATCAAGTGGAAATCAAAATGGCCAACAAATTAGAAAAAATTCACATCAACCATATGTCGCGACACAAGAATATATATGAAGATGCTCTCGTGTCACTCATCACAACTTTGGCGCTGCCACCATAGTCAAGCAAGCGCGTCACTATCGAGAGTCGCAATCTTTGTTGCCCTAAAATAATATTGGAGGTAGACAAAGAGCACAAAGTTGGATCAAGTCTTAAGCCCCTGGGCTGGCACTCTTCATTCATAAATTACGCGCCATATGACATACTTTCGAAAGATCTGAAGGAAGTGGCCTTAGTTAAGAAGAAAACAACTAAACTCTACTATAATGCAGAGCTACAAACCATATACTGCAAATCACAGGATGGTACCTTCACTGCTTCTCAAAAAGAAAAGCTCAAGAAAGACTTGTAGGGCCCACCAGGTAGGGCAAAAACTCCGGATTCACATAAGAAGAATCAACTACTTCTGCGTAGATTCTGTGGCATACGCAAAACATTGCCATACTCATCAATCCCAATAGCAAATCCAATTATATCAAGCATGCATCTCAAAAGGAAAGGCTTTCGAAGAAAGGGATCATGACCCTTAAGACCAAAAGAAAAAACAAATTCGAACCCCAAATAGGAAGGACCCTCCATGGTAGGGACGGTCTACTCGACTGAAACTTATCATTTAAACAATGAAGGCAACTTCACCCGAAGGCCACAATGGCCAAGGGGAGAGGAAACTGAAATCCTCACCAACCCTATTATTTTGGAGGTAGAAACAACCCAATGCTGAAAAGGCAAAGGAAAGAGGGAACGTTTGTCATCTAAGCCCAAACAAAACCCTCGACAACTCATCATGCTGAGAAGAATAACATGGATAACCCAACGCAAATAACGATTGGTAAAGATATATCAAACATATTGATAGCTGGGGATTTGCTAAAAATTCCATGACAAATCTGTCACAATACTATCTTATAAGAATACATCATAACCCAATACTTCGAAAGCAAAGAGAAGAGGAAATTAAAATTCTCGCCAACAAAGAATGTGTGAACAACCCAGCGCCCTCGAGGTAAGGGGCAAGAGGAGGCCAAAATCTTCAACCAGTCTTATTATACCGGGGGTAAAAATAACCCGATATCGAAAAAGATAACGGAAGAGGGAACGTTTGATATTTAAGTCCAAACAAAACCCTCGATAACTCATTATGCTGAGGAGAATAGCATGGCTAGCTCAACACAAATGACGATTGGTAAAGGTATCTTAAATCCATTGATAGCTGGTGATTTGCTAAAAATTTCGTAAATCTGTCATGTTAAGTTTTTACCTCTAACAGTGAGACTCAAAATATCTCATCTTAAAATAACCATATCTGTCTTATTAAGCTCTTACCTCTAACTGTGAGACTCGAACCATCTCATCTCAAAACTACCAAATTTGTTATGTTAAGCCCTTACCTCTGATAATGAGATTTAAACTATTTTACCCAAATACAAACAAATCTGTTAAGTTAACCTCTTACCTCTTACAGTAAGATTTGAATCATCACACACATTACAACAGATAAAAAACCTGATGATCTTTACCTGATCATCTTGATGTGTGCAATTAAGAGTCTCTGCTAAACCCAAGGCATGTGCAATTAAGCGCCTTTACCAAAACCCTATGGGTATGTTTAATAGTAACCTCTTCCCATGGTTTTTAATCTAGTCATCTCGGTATGTTTAACAGTACACCTCTGTCGAAATCCTATGGGTACATTTAATAGTACACCTCTGTCCATGGTTCTTCGATCTCAATTCCATCATTCCGGCTCTGTCTGTCAGCCAGACGAGTCACCCCTCAATACGAAAATAATTACCGGCCCTGTCTATCATCCAGATGAGTCATCGGCTCTATTTAGTAACCTAAACAAGTCACATCACAATCAAAACACTTAGCTTGTTAAGGCACTTCCACACCCTTAGTAAGTTCCATCTTCCATGAAATCATCTACCAACTCCATTAAATCCATCCATCAATTTCAAAATGATCACCCCTTCATAGGCACGTCAGCCATAGCTCTGTCTATGATCTTGTGATTCTAACCCGATCACCAAGATTTTATCTGCTCTCCAAGCGAGCCAGCTTCATAATGATCAACAAAACTCAGGTTGCTATATCCTTAGCAAGTTTCATTGGGCACCTTAGGCAGTTGAGTTTAAAGTAAACAGTCCAGGTGGAACACCAATCTTGAATAGGAGTCCAAAGTATTTCAAAATTTTCAGAAGAGATAAAATTTTAAAAACTTTGGAGGGGGTCTTATAGGATGAGAACAAAATACTTGCAAAATGGATTCAGCCTCGCAGGTGCAAGACTGGCAACCAGCCTTGCATGACGCGAGGCTGGATGTGAGGCTAGAAGCCAGCCTTGCACAGTGAGGTTGGCTGCTCGCCTCGCATAGCGTTGCCGACCTCAGTCTCGTACGCAACATATTTGGCCCTGCCCCAGACTATTTTGAATATTCTACCAATATTAATCAGAGTCTAATTAATCTTTGGTGCAGGATCAGGACTAGATACAATGAATCTAGGAGCAAATCTTATCAAAAGAAATTCAAATATCTTATCAAGATTACAACAAGATACTATTTCTATCTACATGGAAACTCTCTCAATAACCTAAAGCCTATAAATATCCCTCTAGAGGGACTCAAAAAGGACCTTTGGCCAGATCTCTCTCTCGCACAAGAATCCAAGCTTTTTCAAAGGATAGAAGAGAAGAATGAGCTCAAAAAATCTCTACCGCCTCTAACCTACAACGTCGGATTGTCAATAAGGAATAGATCAATCCTCATAGCTGTCTCGATCCTACGATCTTCTGATAAAAGAGAGTAATATGTTCTATAAGTCCTCTCGTCTGTTTTTATTTTCTCACATCTTTTCATTGTAATCGAAGAAAAAGAGAAATTTCTGTAATCTTTAGTTTCTCTCAATGGTAATGGAAAGATCCCTGGTTTTTTTCGAAAACAGGTATATAATTAGTCACAGATTCCTCTATCAAAAAGGTTAATTACGATTACTATATGGATTCATGAGAATCCTTATAAACAACACTAACACTTATCTCACATCCGATATCGGACTATTGAACTAGGAATATTACAGAACATATTAAGAAATTTAAAGGATTTGACAAAGATGCAGTGCTAAACATGTCAAAGTATTTGGTAGAGGTTAGCATAGAACATAACAAAAGGAGATGCTTTGATAGAGGTGTAATGTTAAATATATTGCACACCTCGGACTTAATGGAGATTAATACATATGTAATAAGATGTTGGTTTGATTTGACAGATGTTAACATAAATCATGTTGAAAGGTTTGTAAGAGGTGTAATGTTAATATTGTAAAAGAGAAAAAGCTAGAGGACCTTGATAATGGTTAATGTAGAAGATACCAAGAGAATTACAAGAGGTTTTGTCTTGCCAGGTCTAACCCTGGGTTAACTCCACGTGCCTAAGTTACAGAGACAATAGCTGCGGAGGGCAGGGCTGACCCATCAGTTGATAACCCATACTTCCTAGAGAAAGCTAACTATCAGTTTTAGAAGCAATTGAGCTTCTTTTTTGTTTTGAGAATAAAACAACAAGAGTGCCATCTTTATCATTTTTAATGAGGATTTATATTGTTAACAAGAAAAAAAATGAAGGGTTTGGTGCAATTAAACTTTGAAAACATATGCTTTGCACTAGGGATTGTTTACATTACAATACTTTTTCCAAGTTTACAAGCTTTGCTTGGGATTGATTTAGATAAGAAAGATTGGCCGTAGAAGCTATGTCTTTGTGTTGGGGGATTAGGCTAGAAGTTTGGAGAGCCAAAAGAGTCTTTCATTCATATTCTTTTTTACTTTTTTTCATACTTACATAGATGACTGATTTTATAGATTAAAATTACATGAAACATTGTGCTAGACTCCTAGAAACTATACTCACATATTGAATGCAACTTTTGACTAACATGTTCAAAATTTTGACTAGTAAAAAAACTAAGGGTCATTCAAATTTTGTAAATTGTAATCAATCAATTTTGACTAGCTAGCACGTTACTCAGCATATTCCCCCTTAATGTGCTGCTCTTGAACTCCAAGAATATCTTTAAAGCAAATGAACTTGTCTCTTGGAAGTGGATTTGTAAAGATGTCTGCAATTTGATCTTCACTCTTGCAAAATTTCAGCTCAACTTCTCCTCCTTCAATTGCTTCTCTAATGAAATGATGCTTGATAGAAATGTGCCTTGTTCTTGAATGATGAACTGGATTTTTGGCAATGTCAATGACTGATTTATTGTCATAAAACATCACAGTAGCTTCCTTTTGCTTCTTACCAATATCTTCTAGAATTCTCCGTAGCCAAATGACTTGTGAAGTTGCCAAACTAGCTGAACAATACTCAGTTTCGGCTGATGATTGTGCCACACTTTGTTGCTTCTTTGATGCCCAAGAAAACACAGCTAAACCAAGTGTAAAACAATAACCAGAGGTACTCCTCATATCATCAAAGCATGCACCCCAATCAATATCACAAAAGCCAAACAAAGTTGCACCAGCTCCCTTGTTGAATGTTAAACCAAAATTAGTTGTTCCTTTGACATATCTAAGTACCCTCTTGGCTGCTCCAAGATGTAATTGACTTGGATTGTGCATGAATCCTGATAATAAGCTTGCAACAAACATAACATCCAGCCTTGTAGTTGTAAGAGACAACAAATTTCCAACCAAACTTCTATACAAAGTAGGATCAACTCTCTTTTCTCCATCATCTTTATCAAGTTTCTCATTCACAACAAGTGGTGTAGGCATAGGTTTACAATCAACCAGGCCAAACTTAACAAGAATATTTTCAGTATACTTCTTTTGACAAATAAACACACAATCATCTTGTTGATCTATTTCCATGCCAAGAAAATGATGTAGCAGCCCCATATCATTCATTTCATATCTTTTCATCATGTCTTTTTTAAATTCAGTAATCAATTTCTTATTGTCACCCGTATAAAGCAAATCATCAACATATAAAGCAACAATAAGAATACTTGATGTACCTTGTGTCTTCACATATAAAGTTGGCTCACTTTTACTCTTCTTGAACTCTTGCTCCATAAAGTAAGAATCAATTTGGCTGTACCAAGCCCTTGGTGCTTGCTTCAACCCGTACAATGCTTTTTTCAACTTGTACACTTTGTCTTCCTCTCCTTCTTTGACAAAACCTTGAGGTTGTTGAACATAGACTTCTTCCTTCAATTCTCCATTCAAAAATGCTGATTTCACATCAAGTTGATATAGATTCCATCCTTTATGGGTTGCCATACTAATAAGAGCTCGGATAGTATCAAACCTTGCAACCGGTGTAAAAGTTTCATTGTAGTCAATTTCGGGTTGTTGAGTGAACCCTTTAGCAACAAGTCTTACTTTCTTTCTTTGAATTGAGCCATCCGGATTCAGCTTCACCTTGTAAATCCACTTCACTCTTATGATCTCCTAGTTTTGTGGTTTGTCAACAAGCTTCCAAGTCCTTTTCTTCTCAATTGCATGAATCTCGTCCTCCAAGGCCTTCCTCCAATCCTTTTCAGCATTTTCTTCTTCAAAATTTTCTAGTTCAAGAACACAAAAATTGCACCTTGCATAAATATCATTCAAACTCTTCATCTTCTTTGGTGTTGAGATTGGAGAACTTGTATTTGAGCTTGGTAAGGAGATGGGCTGCTTGAGGTGGCTGAACTTTCCTCTTCATCTCGTTCATCATCAAGTAGAATAGTTCCTTTTCAACTTTTCCCTCATTCCAATTCCATGAAGCATTTTCATCAAACAAAACATCTCGGATAATGATTATTTTGTTAGTTTTTAAGTTATACAAATGATAGCCTTTAGACTTTGAACTATAGCCAACAAAGATACATTTTTCACTTACTTCATCAAGCTTATACATCTTCTCCTTTGGAATTTGTGCATAGCAAACACTTCCAAAAATCTTCAATGATTCACCGATGGCTTCCTTCCACTCCATGCTTCAATTGGAGTTTGATTCCACACCGCCTTTGTAAGACTTCTATTCAGCAAATACATGGTTGTATGAACTGCTTCAGCCCAAAATTCTTTTGGTAATCCTTTGTCATGCAACATAGATTTTGCCATCTCCATCAGGGTTTGATTCTTCCTTTAGGATACTCCATTTTGTTGAGGTGTATAGCTAACAGTGAGCTGCCTTTCCACACCTTCATCTTCACAAAATTCCTGAAAAACATTTGAAGTATACTCCTTTCCTCTATCACTTCTCAAGGTCTTAATACAATAGCCACTTTTTTCCTCCACAAAATTTTTAAACTTCTTAAATACAGAAAAACTTCAGATTTTTATTTCATGAAATATACCCAAGTCAGTCTTGAAATATCACCAACGAAAAGAATAAAATACTTGTTGCCTCCATGAGATGTTGTTCTTATTGGACCACAAACATCCGTATGAACTAGCTCCAAAATATTTTTAGCTCTCCAAGCAACTTCTTTAGGAAATGGCTGCCGGTATTGTTTCCCAAGTGCACATCCTTCACAAACTTCATGCTTCTCCTCAATTCTTAGTAGTCCATAAGCCATTCCTTTTTGTTGAAGAACTTTGAGGCTGCGAAAATTTAAATGCCCAAGCCTTTTGTGCCATAACCATGAGCTATCATTCACATGAGCCTTCATAGCTTGATCTCCACCATGGCTGAAATTTATTGGAAAACTCCTATTCTTCTCCATTTGAATTTTCACAACAAGCTGGCTACCATCCTTTTTGTCATAAATTGAGCACTCACCACCATTAAAATTAAGTGCATATATAAGCTCAAGAAGCTGTCCAAGACTCAACAAATTTTGATCTAAGTCAGGTATAAGTAAAATATCATGAATCAACTTTTTACCTCTCTTGGTTTGAACACCAATGTTTCCAAGTCCTTGTGCTTGCACGACTACTCCATTTCCCATCTTCACTTGACTTTTCACGGACTCATCCAAGTCAACAATTATGCATTTGTCCCTTGCCATGTGATTGCTACAGCCACTATCAAGAAACCAAACATCCTTTTTATGTTTGGTTGCCATGTGACAAGCATTGAACAAGTTACTTTCTTCTTGCTTCTCCTCTGAAAATTGTGTTTGTTGGTGGTTCTTGAGTCAACAATCCTTCGCAATATGGCCAAACCATTTGCAATTATAGCATTGTGGTTCCTTTGTGCCAACAATCATTCTCCACATGGTTGCTCTTGCCACAAATTTTGCAAGATTGAAAATTTTCAACATTGCTGGCCCTTTGAAACTAGTTTCTTCCTCTACCTCGAAAGCCTCTTCCTTGTCCTCGTCCACGACCATTTCTTCCACCTCTTTGTGCATCTCCACTTTTTTTATTGTTGCTTGAGGACTGCTCTTTATAATTTGTTTTTGGGCTGAAATTCAGTTTTGATTGGAAGGCACTTTCAATGGATTTCTCAGCATGCCTAGCTACTCTTCTCTCATGAGCCTTCAAGGATCCCATCAACTCTTGAACACTTGTGAGGAAATATCTTTTGTCTCTTCAATTATGGACACCATAGAATTAAATTTTGGGGGTAAGCTCACAAGTATCTTCTCAATAATTCTGCCATCATTAATTTGTTCACCACAAGTCTTCATCTCTTTTAAAATCATGGTGATCTTTGTGCAGTAGTCTTGGACACTTTCAAATTCACTCATCTTCAAGTTTTCAAGATCTCTTCTAAGAGTTTGGAGTGTGACATTCTTCAGCTTGAGGTTTCCTTGGGACTCTTTTTATAGAATCTCCCATGCTTCTTTAGCATGATTGGCTCACATGATTCATGAAAAAATATCTGAGCTCACACCTTGTTGAATATATAAGAGTGATTTGGCATCTTTTTTCCTATGCTCTTTGAGACTCCTTAGTTGTTGATCACTGAAATTGGCTGTAAATTCCGGTTCATCATATCCATCTTCTACATATTCCCACAACTCCTTTGGTCTGAAAATTGTCTTCATCTTTATGCACCAATGGTCATAGTGCTCACCGGAAAAGATAGGAACTGTTGTTCCATCATTATTTTGATTTGCCATCGTATTGAACTTCAGCTCTGATACCAATTTTGTTAGGGGATTAGGCTAGAAGTTTAGAGCCAAAAGAGTCTTTCATTCATGTTCTCCACAAAATTCTTACTTTCTTCCATTGATTACGATAATTATAACGAAAGAGAAACAATAGAAAAATAAACGAGAGAATTTATATTTTTATCGCTCTCTTTTACAATAAAAGGTGGGTTCTAATATAGCAATGTGATATAACTAGTAGAACATGTTGACGATCCAGCGTGAAGATCTTCAAAGAGGATGGCCGGCCATAGCTCTCTCTACTAATCTCTATGAATTCAAGACCCTCGCACGCAACTTGAATTGCCAAAGACCTCTAAAGTCTCCTCAATATAGACTGTAGTTGGTTATGAGAGTTTTCATAGGAATAGGAGTAGAAGGTTTTTATATTTATCAAGGATTCTAATCAAATATTGATTTTGATTTAAATATTTTAAATTTGGATTTTGATTGAACTCAATTTGGGCATTAGATAATCCCAAATCTCAATCATAATCAATTAAGGATTCTGATATCTGCTCATGTAGAGTTAAATAATCTAAACGTGGAGTTATAGATTTAGCTTTGCGTTTTTACCTCTTACGCGGAGTAAAACTGGCCGACGCAAAGCTATGGACTTAGCTCTGCATTCTGAGAAGCCATTTGCCTCATTTTTTTATTTTGGAATTTTTTACCTCTAACAGGATCCCCTCAAAAATTTTCAAAATGGCTTATGACTTGGCAACTTTTGAAATACTTTGGATTTCTAGTCTGATAATTTGACGTCTGAATGCAAAGTCAACCTACATCTTATCTTCACGTTTACACTTCAACACACGAAGCTAATAGCTTCACGTCGCACCGCCATAATTGCTCCGATCTCTGCATCAAATACCAAGGGGTGGGTTTTCTCATTAAAATAGAGTCTCTTCCTTCTTCTTCCTCATGCTTTCAAGAATTCAAGAATTTTTTCAAGAACTCCAGAGCTCCAAAAACCCTTGCATCCGATGCGATTTCTCTCCCCTTTTTTATCCATTTTCTTCAAGATTTCATGATAAATGGCACCCAAGAAAATCACCACCTTATTGAACTTCAGCTCTGATACCAATTTTGTTGGGGGATTAGGCTAGAAGTTTAGAGCCAAAAGAGTCATTCATTCATGTTCTCCGCAAAATTCTTACTTTCTTCCATTGATTATGATAATTACAATGAAAGAGAAATAATAGAAAAATAAACGAGAGAATTTATATTTTTATCGCTCTCTTTTACAATAAAAGGTGGGTTTTAATGCAGCAATGTGATCTAACTAGTAGAACCTGTTGACGATCCAACGTGAAGATCTTCAAAGAGGATGGCCGGCCCTAACTCTCTCTACAGATCTATATGAATTCAAGACTCTCGCACGCAACTTGAATTGCCAAAGACCCCTAAAGTCTCCTCAATATAGACTGTAGTTGGTTATGAGAGTTTCCATAGGAATAGGAGTAGAAAGTTCTTGTATTTATCAAGGATTCTAATCAAATATTTGATTTTGATTTAAATATCTTAAATTTGAATTTTGATTGAACTCAATTCGGGCATTAGATAATCCTAAATCTCAATCATAATCAATTAAGGATTCTGATATCTGCTAACGTAGAGTTAAATAATCTAGACGCGGAGCTATAGATTTAGCTTCGCATTTTTACCTCTTACGTGGAGTTAAACTGACCGACGCGAAGCTATAGACTTAGCTCCGCATTCTGAGAAGCCATTTGCCTCATTTTTTTATTTGGAATTTTGTACCTCTAACAAGATCCCCTCCAAAATTTTCTAAATGGCTTATGACTTGGCAACTTTTGAAATACTTTGGATTTCTAGTATGATGATTTGACGTCGGAACGCAAAGTCAGCCCACATCTTATCTTCACGTTTACACTTCAACACACAAAGCTAATAGCTTCACGTCTCACTGCCATAATGGCTCCGATTTCCGCATCGAATACCAAGGGGTGGGTATTTTCATTGAAATAGAGTCTCTTCCTTCTTCTTCCTCATGCTTTCAAGAATTCAAGAATTTTTTCAAGAACTCCAGAGCTCCAAAAACCCTTGCATCCGATGCGATTTCTCTCCCATTTTTTGTCCATTTTCTTCAAGATTTCATGATAAATGGCATCCAAGAAAATCACCACCTTATTGAACTTCAGCTCTGATACCAATTTTGTTGGGGGATTAGGCTAGAAGTTTAGAGCCAAAAGAGTCTTTCATTCATATTCTCCGCAAAATTCTTACTTTCTTCCATTGATTATAATAATTACAACGAAAAAGAAACAATAAAAAAATAAACGAGAGAATTTATATTTTTATCGCTCTCTTTTACAATAAAAGGTTGGTTCTAATGTAACAATATGATCTAACTAGTAGAACCTGTTGACGATCCAACGTGAAGATCTTCAAAGAGGATGGCCGGCCCTAGCTCTCTCAACTGATCTCTATGAATTCAAGACTCTCGCACGCAACTTGAATTGCCAAAGACCCCTAAAGTCTCCTCAATATAGACTGTAGTTAGTTATGAGAGTTTCCATAGGAATAGGAGTAGAAAGTTCTTGTATTTATCAAGGATTCTAATCAAATATTTGATTTTGATTTAAATATCTTAAATTTGGATTTTGATTGAACTCAATTCGGGCATTAGATAATCCCAAATCTCAATCATAATCAATTAAGGATTCTGATATCTGCTCACACAGAGTTAAATAATCTAGATGCAAAGCTATAGATTTAGCTTCGCGTTTTTACCTGTTACGCATAGTTAAACTGGCTGACACAAAGCTATGGACTTAACTCCGCATTCTGAGAAGCCATTTGCCTCTTTTATTTATTTTGGAATTTTTTACCTCTAACAGGATCCCCTCCAAAATTTTCATAATGGCTTATGACTTGGCAACGTTTGAAATACTTTGGAATTCCAGTATGATGATTTGACGTCTGAAATCGAAGTCAGCGCACATCTTATCTTCACGTTTACACTTCAACACACGAAGCTAATAGCTTCACATCGCACCGCCTTAATGGCTCCGATCTCCGCATCGAATACCAAGGGGTGGGTTTTCTCATTGAAATAGAGTCTCTTCCTTCTTCTTCCTCATGCTTTCAAGAATTCAAGAATTTTATCAAGAACTCCAGAGCTCCAAAAACCCTTGCATCCAATGCGATTTCTCTCCCATTTTTTGACCATTTTCTTCGAGATTTCATGATAAATGGCACCAAGAAAATCACCACCTCACGAGGGCAAGCCTCATCGCCGGCCGGCATGAGCAGTGGCGGCAGTGGCCATGGCAGCGACCGCAGCAGCGGCCCTGCCTATGCCGCGCCGATTGGGGTAAGATTTTCGCTCTGGCGACTCTAAAATGATGCCTTAATGGAGATTTGGCAGGTTTTAACAGGCCAATAACCTTTTCTCTGGCGAAATCATCGTCGTACTCCGGTCAGTGATGACTTGGAGAAGAAGAGACCTCTGATTTTCTTCTGCACGAAGCTACTTCATTAGCTTCGTGTAAAATTCTTATTATGCTAGGTTATCTCTGACTGTTGTGCTTCCTGAGTGAAATTATGGATTAGGTTCGCGTTTTAGTTTCTGACGCGAAGATATTTATTAGCTTCTTGTATTTTTTCAGATGCGGAGTTATTATTTAGCTTCGCGTTTGATTCCACGCGAAGTTATTATTTAGCTTCACGTTTGATTCCACGCAAAGTTATTGATTAACTTCACGTGAGTTTATCATTAACTCCACATTTTAGTACTTAGTATTTTCTAACTGCTTCAAAATATTTTCTAACTTTACTTCTTTTCTTTGTAGTGGGTTATTCAGTGGATCCTCTATCCCGTAGGCATCAATTTGGGTTCGCTAGAGGCGCAGACCGAGCCATTTATTTCTGATTCACTATCAAAATCCCCACACATAAACCAGGAATCCAAAAACGCCGAGAAAAATTACTAAGGTATAGCCCCACCACAGCAAGGGAGATAATCACTGACGCCCAATATATAGCCATGAATCGGGAAGCCCTGGAGAACCTAGCCTTCCTCTTCGGTGATGCAGTGAAGAACTCAGACGAGATTCTGTTCGAAGAAGAAAATAAGTGGCTCTACCAGACCGGTGACTTATTAATGTTTTTGCCAGACATGGAGCGAAACTACCCTCTGGTATACCTACAGAGGCTATCAATTCGTCGCGAGTTGGAGTGGGATCTCACTCGGGAGCATGGCGGAGTTGCAACGGGGAAATTTGGGGCACATGGAGCTTATCAAGACGGTCCTACCGGGTCTGTCACTAGACTCCTTCTGGGTAGAATCACTAAGGAGCATCCAGTGGGGGAGATCCTGACTCGCGCAAAGACCTTCCTTAGCAAGTTTATAGCAAAGGGTGGTCAATATCCTGCTAAGGACTTCAGGATACTTGGTTGGGTTCACTCCTCAGGGAACATATGGTGGGCCCGCCTTGTCAAGTTCATTCTGGATTCTCATGAACAAATTCTAAAGGAGATTGGCTTATAAAGCCATCCGGAATGTCCAGTACGACCTACTCCAGAGCTCTTACCATCTGTTCAGCCTCCTGGAGATGTACAACCCTGAGACCGACACTTTCTTCACTCCGGTGGGTGAGCTTGGACTTGCTCTTCATGAGATGCATGAAGTATCAGGCTTGTCAATGGGCAAAGTTCCTTATGAAGAGTATATCCCTACAACCATAGAGTTGAATATGTTAAAGGTAAGGGATGAGCGCATCTACGAGATATATTGGGAAATGATGTGTTACTACTACATCTGCATTGATCTAGCAGGAGTCAGAAATCAAGGCATCGGTCATAAGAAATGGACAGATTATCTTTTCCATAATTTGAAGGAAAGTCTGTCATGTGTCCACGGACATAAGCCTGTTGACATCGAGGAAATTGATTGACGTGTTGCAAAGACAGGGGAAGTATTTTATACAACCGAATCGAATGAGGGAGGATTCAACCCTGGCACTGTCTTCAAGAGCTTCCATTATCAAGCTCAATTCCCAGTGTCTAATAGGGGTTGGGTCACTGGGTCTTTAATGCTATGGTTTAAGAGATGTGTCGTTCCGTCACTCCCAAAAGATACCATTGCAATAAACGTAGTTTATCCAGCAGTGTTATTAGCGTATGGATGACCATTTGGACTCCTCCCTGCTATGGTGAGCAACCTTCAGAGTGGGCTTCGGGCACTCTACAACGGTTTTATCCTCGAAGACAAAAGCAAGGCTGCAAAGGGGAAAGCTGCTAAAGGAAAAGTAGTAAAAGAGTCCACATAAGTGAGAACACCAAACTCTAGGGTGGAGATGCCCTACACATATCTGATGGCTTGGCTTATCATGCACTGCCCGTTATTAATGAGTTCCGTAGACTATTGTCCAATTGACAACCCATTCTTTGTGGATATATATGAGCTCTCCACTTGGAAGAGCCATTATATGTCGATTATCTGCAAGATGCTCCAGCATCATCAAAACTGCGAGATCAACCGTTGCTTCCATGACTTCCCAGGTGGAGAGTACGGGTCGAGATTCAAGGACGCTCTAGGCCCAGACAATTATTCCACTCTATCTTCGAGAGCATTCTGGTGGCTACTGAGTATTCGTCCTGGGCATATGATGTATCGACAAGACACCAAGTATTACATTGAGCCATACACCCCAAGCCGCTTCGCTTGCCAATTCGGATATGCACAACTCTATGTGGGGAACCCGAACAAGAAGCTGGCTTATGAAGGGAATCTTTACGAAGGAGATCGTGGTTGGTTCCATTTTGTTGCTGGGGAACTGGAGCTGAATTTAACTTGCCACAAAAGTCTCTGATCCTCAGCATGACGCTTAGCTTCTGTACTTGGTACAGTATTGCCAATGCCACGGTGCCGAACTTCTCTATCAACCACAGCTGTTGCTAGGAGATCGAGGCCTTCTATTCTCGGCAAAAGGGAGCCAAGCGAGTCCGTGTGAAGGGAATGGACGAAATCCTAGATGTGGAGGCCAAGCCCTCTAATGGCGGCGATTCTGATAATGATGACGTTGGCGGCGATGATGATACCGACACCGACGATGCTTCCCCGGTCGCCAGAGGTGATGATACTCGTGTCTGAAGTCCATCTCCAAAACGTCGTTGGATATCCAAAGGTGAGCCAACTCGCAAAAGGAAGAAGTCAGCTGAACGGACTCTGCCAACGATGGTAATTCCTGAGGAAGCGTTAGTCCGGTTCGCATTTGAACTTCTAGTTTCGACTTTGCCCACAACACCAGATGAGGAAGATGTGCTGGCGGAGCTTGCAAGTGCTGCTAATGCCCCAAATCTGCCTGCTCCCAGATCTCCAGAGTGTACTACGATGCAACCCCCAAGCGGTGAGATGGGTGTGCTTTTGGAGACTACCACTGCTCCTCCATCCAGTCCAACCATAGGACTTGTTTCTACTAGTATGATTTTGGTCATTTTATTTTATGTCTTATTTTTTGCTTATATGTATATTTGACATCCTTGTTTGCTTTTGAGATCCAGATAGTATTTTCATTCACTGATACACTCAACTACCAGAGTAGAATTGGAGGAGAAAGTGAATTATTCTGGTACCACCGGGTCAGTGGGTAGACTTGTTAGCTTTGCGAAGGAGTTTGACGCGGACTACTTCACACCTATCCCTAATTCTACCCAAGCTTCAACTCCTCCAACCGACGAACTGGGTAGTGACAATAGGACACAGCTTGTTGTCTCTGAAACATAAGAAGCTCCCAACTCCCCCGCCAAGCTTTCCATCTCCTACTCCAGTCGTTTGTTTTGAAGATAGCTTTTCGATCATCATTGGTGTGCCATCAACCTCTCGGCATGCTATAGCAACATCCTCGGTGATCATGGCTGCTATCGCTTCGACTTCTGCTCCACCTGTACCGACTAGTTTACCAGTTAGCAGAGAAGATTCTTTAAAATTTTCATTCGAGGCCACTTCCATAGCTTGGGAAGTTTCATGTGGTGTTGCTCCTTCAAAATCTTCTCTTGTCGGCCATATTGCTTAAATGACTAGTGCTGACAAGACCTCTCCCCGGATTCCAAATTCATCCAGTTCATTGCTAGCGTTACTGGCCCCACACATAATGAGCTGATGAACTCCTTCCTCATTGACTCCTGTGGAAGCTACACCTCTAGCTGCAACTTTTTATTTAGTATTGCCTGCTCTTGACTTGGACACTGTTGATCCACTTGAAGAATTTTCTAATCAAAGTGTCAATGATTTCATGTGGCTGTTGAGGAGATGCATTGGCATGATCTTGGATGGGAGAGACTTCCTCGAACTCAGACGCTCGATGTTGGTCAGTTATTTGGACAACATCGAGAGAATTGGAGGTTGCAAACAAGTAACCCCTTATCGAGCCCACCTAGAGGCCTTGGAAGAGCAAGTATAGATACTAGACACTCCCCGCTAAGCGGATGTGGAAGTGATTACTGAAATCGAGGTGGCGCGGTTTCGAGTGGACTTAATGGCTCGCCAAGAAGAATTGAGGCGCCAAGAGGAGAACTGGTCTCGAGAGTTAGCTGAACTCCGGGCCAATCAAGAGACAGTTCTAAGGGGGTTGGAGAAGGCCTATTTTGAGATTGAAGGGAGCCAGGCAGCAATCCTCAGAGCTTGGGAAACTATTGCCTAGGCCTAGGTCATTTTAGAGGCCAATCAGTCCAGACTGGAGCAGTCGTTGAAGAGAAGGGAGGAGTTGATCCTACAAAAAGGACAACTTAAACAAGAAGGCATAGTGAGGAGTCAAGCAATTGAAGGAGCCCGTCTACAGCTCACCCAATAGCTTGCTATTAATAACGATGATTTGCGTCACCGGGCTCTACACTCTGTGGAAGAGACCCGTCGCCAAATTATCTACTGGACAGAGAATAAGTTGAAACTCTTAGGAGAATTTTGACATCATTGTATCTTTTTCCTTTTTGCTTTTTATTGTAAGAAACAAAGAAATTCAAATTTGTTTGCATTATTTTAGCTTTTTGCTGCTTTGTCTACATTCTTACAATTATGAATAAAGAATTCTTTGATTCTTTTATTTTTTTTTATTTTTTTAATTCCAATATTATTTTGAGCAACAAGTCCTCAGTCTGAAATTTTGGCGAAGGCAGTTCAAGTGCTCTCTCGCGTAACTTAAATTGCACACGCCAAGATAATTAGGTTAGAATCATCGGTTTTAGTAGAGGCGCCTAATTGCACATGCCCATAGTTTGGCGGAGGTGTTTAATTGCACACGCCAAGATGATCGGGTCAGGATCATTACTCTTCGGTAGCGGTGCTCGATTGCACATGCCTAGTGACCTTGGTAGGGACAATTCAAGTGCTCCCTCGTGTATCTTGAACAAAGTTTATTACAAAGACTATAATAATCCAAATCTTACTGTCAGAGGTAAGAGCTTAACATGACATATTTTTTTTACATATAGTATTTCTTTAGAATATTGTCATTAATAGGCATCATCATCATATCACCATCTTGATTCATTAGGCGGTAGGCTCCACTTGAATACACCGTCTCCACGACAAATGGTCCTTCCCATATAGGTTCGAACTTGCCCTTGGTTTTATGGGTCATGATCATTGGCCTTTTGACGGCCAAAACTAAATTCTCTTGTTTGAAGGTCCTTTGCTTGACCTTCTTGTTGAACATCCATGAGACTCGTGCTTGGTATAGCTCAATTTGTTGTTGGGCCTAGAGATGCTTCTCATCCAATTCTTCAAGTTCTTGAAGTTTTTGCTGATGCTTTTCTTCTGTCGTCATTCTTATAGCTAAAGTTACTCTCAATGAGGGTATCTGGATTTCTAAGGGCAAAACGGCCTCACTTTTGTATACCAGGGAGAAAGGTGTAGTTTTAGTAGGAGTGTGGACTGTGGTGCGATAAGCCCATAAATATTCTCCTAACTTCTCATCCTAGTCTTACAGATTGGAAGAGATGAATTTTCGAAGAAGCTTAATAATTGTTTTGTTGAAGACTTCAGCTAGGCCATTAGCTGCTGGGTTGTATGGTGTTGATGCAATATCTTTGATTCTGAATTTATCACAGAATCGTGAAAACCCCTGGCTGATAAACTGTGGCCTGTTATCATGAATAATTCTTTGAGGGACACCAAAGTAATAGATCACATGATGTTTGACAAATTTGATTATGTCTGTGGTTTCTACCTCTCTTATGGGTACGGCTTCAGCCCATCGAGAAATAATCGGTTATTGCAAGTATAAACTGATGTTCTTTGAATAATGGTGGAGTTATTGGCCCCACTATATCCATTCCCCATGCTTCAAAGGGCCAGCTTGCAACCGTGGCGTGCAAGTATTCAGGAGGTTGATGTATGAAGTTAGCGTGCAGTTGGCATGCATGGCAATGCTTTGCATATGCCATGGCATCGGTAATCATTTTGGGCCAATAATACCCCAGCCTTCTTATGCGATCTCTGAGTTTCGGACAGGGTTGGTGAGCTCCGCATGTCCCATTGTGCATTTCTTCAAGCTCCTCACTAACCTCCTCTTTTGAAATACATCGTAGCAAGAAGCCGTCGCGTGACTTTCTGTACAAAGTTTGAAGTGCAACATCATAATAGAACTTTTGAGGGTTCTTCTTGATCGAAGCGGCTTCTTTAGGATTTTCTGGAAGTATTCCGTGCAAGGCGTAATCCACGAATGGAAATTGCCAATCTCGTGGTTCGAGAGTTATGTCTATTTGACATGCTTCCTTAGCTTGTAGGATCATATCAGAATGAAGAAGTTCTCTGGTTTCAATAGTGACACTCTTAGTGGAGCCTGCTATAAGTGCCAATGTCGTAGCTAAGGCTGCGAGGGCATCCATATAGATGTTCTCGTGTCGAGCTATATGGTCGATGTAGAACTGTTCAAAACAATTTGTCAATTCAATGGCCGATTGATGATAGGGGATGAGGGCTTCATGTCTGACTTCGTACTCGCTTGTTATTTGATTGACGACGAGTTTAGAGTCTCCATATGCCTCTAAGTAATTCACCCCCAGCTGTAAGGTCATTTTTAGGCCAATAATGAGCGCATTGTATTCCGCCACGTTATTTGTACATGGCTCCGTGATCAAATAACCATTGGAAATTATATACTTGTGTGGTGATATAAATACCACCCCCACTCCCATGGCAGACTGTCTTGCGGCTCTGTCAAAGAACAGCTAACATGGTTGTTCTTTACTAACAGCATTGACTTATGCTGAACAGTCCGAAATATTCTCCAGAAACCCAGAGCTTTTCGACACCGGATGCTCTACGAGAAAGTTGGCGATCGCATGTCTTTTCATGGCTTTTTGAGATACAAAGTGAATGTCGTATGGGGATAGTAATAATGTCCATTTTGCTAATCTTCCATTTAAGAATTCTGGTTTGGTCATTAGGATCTTTAGTGGATTAACCTGAGATATGACATGAATGGTCTGTCATGAGAGGTAGCGACACATCTGTTGGATAGCAAACACTACGACTAGACATTCCTTTTCGATCAGGATATACCTATTTTCCGCCCCCATCATTGTCCAACTTAAGTAATAAAGAGCGTGCTCGTGGCTGTGCTCATTATGTTGAACAAGCAACACACCTAATGAGTGATCCATAGCCCTCACATATACGAGGAATGATCTTCCCAGTATGGGGGCCATGAAAACAGGAGATTTTCTAAGATACTCTTTGAGGTCAGCAAACGCTTGCTAGCATGACTCGTTCCATATGAAGGAAACCCCCTTCTTCATAAGCCTAGAAAACGGCTGGCATCGTCCTGATAAGTTAGAGATGAAGTGACGGATGTAGGTCAATTTACCTTGTAACCCCGTCAGTTCCTTGAGATTTTGTGGTGGCGGCATTTCTTCGATTGCTTTCACTTTGTCGGGATTAAGGAAAATCCCTTTTCAGATAACTATGAATTCAAGGAACTTGCCATTGGATACCCCCAAAAAAGATTTGGCATGGTTCATTTTTAGGTTATGTCTTCTCATGAGATTGAAGGCTGTTCTCAAGTCCTGAAGATTATCTTCTGTATTCTTGCTTTTGACGGCCAGATCATCCACGTAACACTCCACAGTTTTGCTTAGGTGTTATTTAAATATGACACTCATTGCGCACTGATAAGTGGCTCCAGCATTCTTAAGTCCGAAGGGCATTATTGTATAACACTATACCCCTAGCGGTATTCTGAAAATCGTGTACTTCTCATTGTCTGGGTGAATCTTAATCTGGTTATAGCCAGAGAAGTCATCCATAAAGGACATTCTCTTATTGCCACATGTATTATCGATCATCACGTCAGTGACTGGCAAAGGGAAATCATCTTTGAGACACTCGACATTTAAATCTCAGAAATCAATGCATATCTGGATCTTTCTGTTTATTTTGCAAACTGGAACTATATTCGCCACCCAATCAGGATGATGTTCTTCTCTAACAAATCCTGAAGTTACCAACTTGTTAACTTCAGCTTCTATGGCTTCCATTAACTCCAGTCAGAAACGCCTTTGCAGCTGTTTGATCAGCTTGGCGTCTTTTTTGATATTCAAGTGACGCATAACGTCCTGGGGGTCTAACCCGGGCATATATTCATAACTCCATGCGAACACGTCTACGTATTCCCTAATGAGAGTTAGTGCTTCACTTATAAAAATAGGTTTTGGATCCTCCTCGGTCCCCATGTTAACTTATGCTACTTTATCTTCTGTGGGCAAGTCACGTTGTTCAAAATGGACATTCCAGAGAGTATCCATATGTTTAGCCCAGGATTCATCTTGAATATCAATAGGTTCTTTATCGCTTTTGAGTGCGGTTGAAACCATATTTGCTGCTAAAGACTGGAATAGAGCACCGGTACTCTGATCGGAATCTTGTTCCAGCGAACTATCTTCACTGTCGATCGGAGTTGACCCTTCGAGTTCATTTGACGATGTGGAAAGAGTGGATACTTATTCTAACCCTCTTCGGGTCTTATGGTAGTAATCGGGGCTTTTATCCTTTGGCCTAAATGTGGATAGGAGATTTCGCCGTTCCTTTCCAAAATTCAATCCTGACTTCTAGGCTAAATTATAACCCATCCTTTTCATTATATGTTGGGATTTTTGTTCATAATGGTGGAATTGAGGTGCTGTTTGCTCATCACTCTCACCACTTTGCTTTTGAGTAGGTGGCATCATCACTTTGCCAAACACAATAGGCTGCTGATGTGTTTGTCGAGAAGGTACTTCAAAGGTATTATTTTGGCCGCTAATTATTTTGGACTAAGAGAGGAGGCAGGATCTGATCGGCATATGATATGCTGCCATAACTTCAAGTCCGGACAAGCTATACGCCTCTATGGTAGTGCCAGAGGGTTCCGAATCAGTAGCAATAGCAGGCTCATAAACTAATTTTATGTTTTCATTAATAACCCATTCATCTTCGTCACTAGCAGTATTTGTTATATTAACTTTATTGATATCTATATTGGGATTTATTTCATAATCTCCACCATCTTCTTTTGAAGACTCGCGATCAGTATCTGCTTCATTACCGCTATTTTCTTCGTACTCTTGGGGGATCTCATAGGTAGCCTTGTACAACATGGCGTCGGTAAAGTAGTTTTCCAACCCGTTAAAAGGTTGTTTATCTGTAATCAGAGTCCGAACTTATCCTTGCTCATTGCAATATTTCATGCATTAGTGGAGAGTCGACAGGACTAAGATGTAGGCATGGATCCATGATCATCCCAATATGATATTATATGATGTGTCTGCATTGATGACGGAACACGTGACCTTTGTTTTCAAGTCTCTGATCTGGCATTGGAGTCTAATCTTCCAAGGGGACAGCTGTCATTGGCGTTGAAACCAAATATTGTAGTGTTCTTCGGCGTGAGACGATGTGGCAAGATTCCCAATAATTGCATCAGCCTTCTTGGGATGACGCTCTATACAGACCCAGGATCAAATTGTATGTGGTCTAGTTTGGTGGGTCCAACATATCCAATATAGTATAAAGGCCTGTTATGTTTTATGTTTCTTACCTTCATGTCTTCTGGTGAGAAGGTTATTTGTGGAATTTGCCTTCTCACTTGGTGACACTGAGGACAAGAATCCCTTTCTTCATTAGATGGTTCAACGATTTGTGCCAGAAAAGATTTGGAATCTGCTAAAACCTCCCTCAGTGCTTCTCGAGTTGACTTGGACAATCGCAATATCTCGTAAAGTGTGGCATGAGCCGGGATATTAGCCAACTGAGCTATGATGTCAAATTGGAATGGGGCATCTATCGGTTCGTCACTCCTCTTTGCACCTTTCTGAAAACAAATCTCCTTATATTTTGCAGGCTCCTCGTATACTTCCTTGTTAGGGCCTACCCTTGAATAATCTTTCTGATAAGCCTTACTTGATCTAGTTCCAGATGGACCTGCTTCGTCTTGGTGAGCTGCCACAACCATGGCCTCCACTTTTGAATCCGTTAGTGCATTGGCAATTATGTATTCTTCTTTAAGAATCGCAGAGATAGTATTACTAGTTCGCTTCTTTCTTTGTGTGCTGGGCGAAGTCCACTGCTCATCTGGCAGAAGATCTGGGTGAGCCCACATAACCTCCCTCCTTTGTGTGGTTACTGGAGTAAGTCCTTTCTTTGTCATCTTATGAGAATCATGATTTACTATTATTAATTATCCTGCTGGTACTGGCGTTACCCCCATGGGGAACTCATTGATTCCTATCATCAAGGTTGCTATATTTGCGAAAACTTTCTTCTGTTCCTCTTTAAGTGTGAGAACTCCGGCTTCTATTAATGTTTGGATTCGGTTTTTGAGAGGATAGCAAAGCTTAGTCGAATGTCCGACATTCTAATGGTATAGGCAATAATTAGGGTCATTGGTTTTTCCAGCGTCTTCCGATTTTTGATTCTTTGGAAACTTCAGCATGCCATTCCTGAGGAGAAGATTGAATAGAGTACATGTCTGCTCCGTCTTGAATGTATAAGTTCTATCTTGTCTGGACCTGTTCTGACCTGCACATCTAGAATTTTGAGCTCATGGCTTTGCCGAACTTGTTGGTTTTGGAGTAGCATCTGATACCATCACAACCTTCCCTTTGTTCTTAGGATTCTATGGATATGACCTGTTATTTGTAGAGTTTTTCGTGCCACGAGATTCCTCAATTCGGCAAATTATATCTTTCACCTGCTCTCCTTATTTTTTTAAGTCCTTCCAAATTTTGGACTCCACGGCTCCCATTTTTATGAGTACACCGGTCCTGAAATTATATTTGCTGGTTTCTACCAGGATTTTCTGGGTTATACCATATCGACAATGCACAATTTTTTTCCTGAAACGTTCAATGAAGCTTTTGACTGCTTCTTTTTCTCCTTGTTTCGTCGCAAGGAGGGAATGAACCGATATTTCATAATCATCCTCAAAGAAACATGCCAAGAACTGTTTTTCCACATCATACCAAGTATTAATGGTTTCTGAGGAAAACTGCATGAACAATGTAAAAGCCGGCCCTCGCAAATATCTTGGTCATTATGGGGTCATTTCCCATCAGATGACCGGCTTGATATAAGAAGTAGTACATGTGTTGGCTTGGAGTCCCCTTTCCATCATATAATTTCAATTTAAGGGGTTTGTACTTTTCAGGAAAAGAGGCGAAATCCCACTCAAGTGGGTATGGCCTTGAAATCCCTGATTCCTTCAGTTCTTTTTTCTGCAGCAATGCATCAAGTTGCCTTTGTAGCTTCTCCATCTTTTTTTCATGAGGACCATAGAAGGAAAACTTATCGTCTTCTTCATGCATTGAATAAGTTTTTTCTTTTTTATCTTCTTCATTTGTCTTAAGTGGTGGTTCCTCATTTTTTTTGGGTGGTGGTCCCGAGAAGGAGGTGTTAGCCTTATCCTTGACTATCTTCTAAGTATTCTCGACCACTTTCAAGAGTATTGCCTTGAGGTCATCGATAGTTTTTTGTTGATTTTGAATCATTTGCGCTTGGGCTTCAAACCTCTGATCGACCTCATCGGACTTGTCCACCACGTGCGATGCTAATTTTCTTGCTCGGAAAGAAGTATATGACTGCAGAGAAGCTATGGCTGAATTGTCACTATCATCATTGTAGGAACCTTTTGCAAGTTTTTGTAATATCGAGGAGCAACAACACCTTACTTGAGCATGGTATGATGGTGAGGTTGTCCGTCACCTGCATCTAACTCATTTTCTTTTTCCATGGATTTCTTACCTTTACCGATCATATTTGCAGTCACCGCCTTCAATTCTCTTTCCTTGATTTTGTACTTCAAATTATTCTTTCTTCTTTTTGGAGTATTTTGAGAAGACTCAGTTATTCTGTAAATATAGACACTCCTTTCTTATTACGACAATTATTATTTAATACAGCTGAAATTAACTGCTCACAATGGCTTGTCGAGTGCAGATGAGTTTGAATCGCTTTCTTTTTATTTGTCAAATAATCTCTGAGGTCAAGGATCTTAGAAGATTGAGAATCTTCAGTTATGTTTTGGGCATGGGGCCCACTAGGTTGTCGGAGAAACCCAGGTGCCTGTTGAAACTCTCCAAGACCAGTGGCGTCGTATTGTTGCTCGACAGATTGCTTATCAGTCTTACTTCTGTATATTGGGCTTTTTATGTGGAGCTGGGTGTTAGTTTCGCGTTTCAAAGCTTCCACGCGAGGCTGAACCATAGCTTCTCATATGCTAGCCTCGCATTTTACGCTGACTTGGCATTTTTGAAGAAGTTTAACTTCTGTTGGCTGTTTAACCTCGCGTAGGGGAGTATCGCACGCTAGCATAACCTTGCAATTTACGCAAGAATTATTGGTTTCGCGTTTAATGCTTAGATCAAACTTTTGTTTAAGTTTGATAGTCTCGAGTGGAGAATTTTCATCGTACGCTAGCTTATTTTTAGAATTCACTTCGCATTTTAAGCAAGTTCCGACACTTCTGCCAGTTTCATAGTCAAGTTCAGCACTCTCGTATGGAAAGACTTATTCACACGCTGGCTTGCTTCTAAGATTAACATTGTGTTTTATGCGAGTGTTGTCAATTTTTCTGATTTCATGTCCAGGATCTGTAATCTCGTGTGGAGAGATTTCTATACATTCTGGCCTACAATCAGCTTCGCATTTTATGCGATTTTCACTGGTCTTGCGATTAACGCGAGCCAGTTTGCGAGGTAAAATCATAGTCTCGCATTTTACTTCTGTCTCAGCTTCACGTTTTACGCGGGATTTAAGAGTTCTTCGTCTTACTCAACGATTTTGATTACAGAGTTGCATTCTGGTGAGGCTAGTCTCCTGGCCCTCTTCAACAGTAGGAATGGCATTTTCCTTTAGGGTTTTCCACTCAAATGACAGCTCTATAGCCGCGAACTCAAGAGATCCCCGATTAACAGAGAATTCCTTATTACCTGATTTACGGGTTTTAGAGATCACACGACGATAGCACTGCATTTTATTCAGATTACCCAATCCATAGTAGAGATATTCTTCATACCTTTGCTGGTTAATCTCAACGACGAGTACGTCCACAATCGATCAAATTTTCTTCATGCCAAATTACGCCACAATCTCTTATTCAGTAAAAGAGACGTCTCTCACTGTAGTCGCCAGTTTGTTCTCCATGAAATTCTTACTTTCTTCCATTGATTACGATAAATACAACGAAATAGGAACAATAGAAAAACAAACGAGAGGATTTATATTTTTATCGCTCTCTTTTACAATAAAAGGTGGGTTCTAATGTGGCGATAAGATCTAACTTATAGAACCTATTAACGATCCAACGTGAAGATCTCCTCTTTGAAGAAGATAATGGCCGACCCTAGCTCTCTCTCTACTAATCTCTATGAATTCAAGGCTCTTGTGCGTATTTGAATTGCCAATGACCCCTAAAGTTTCCTCAACGAGATTATTTATAAACTTTAGTTGGTTATGAGAGTTTTCATAGGAATAGGAATAAAAGTTTTTGTATTCATCAGTGATTCTAATCAAATATTTGATTTTGATTAAATCTCTTGAATTTGGATTCTGGTTGGCCTCAATTCGAGTATTAGATAATCACAAATCTCAATCACAATTAATTAAGGATTCTGAGATCTGCTCATGCAGAGTTAAATAATCTGGACGCGGAGCTATAGATTTAGTTTCGCATTTTTACCTCTTACGCGGAGTTAAACTAGCCAACGCAAAGCTATGGACTTAGCTCCGCATTCTGCGAAGCTATTTGCCTTTTTTTCTTTATTTTGAAATTTTTTTACCTCCAACAATTCATATTCTTTTTTCCTTTTTTCATAGTTATTTAGATGGCTAATTTTATAGATAAAAATTACATGAAATATTGTGCTATACTCTTAGAAACTATACTCACATATTGAATGCAACTTTTGACTAACATATTCAAACTTTTGAGCAGTAGAAAACTAAAGATCATTTAAATCTTATAAATTGTAATCAATCAAATTTGACTAGCTAGCACATTACTCAACACTTTGCAAGAAGATGTTCGGAGATGCTGAAAATATGGTTTTCTTCCCCAGGTATTTTTTTTCAAACCAAAGATTTTTTTTTTTTCATTTTTCTCTTCTTTTTTTAAGTTAAGTTTTACTAATTCTCAATCATCATGTGATAGCTTTTTTCCTTGGGCTTCTTCTTTTGGCTAAGAGAGCTATGATAGTGAAGTTCGTACTAAATTATATCAACTATGCTGCAATACTAAGAATGATCAGGAAGCGACGGTTCTATCGTAGAGAAAAAAAGTGTATACGTTAGCATAGTGCATATATGGGTATCTGTGCATTATTCTTTTGACTTTTTAGATAAATTTTTTGAAGTCATAAAGATGCATTTAATGGCAAGCCACGTAGGAAAAGGATGGGGACTGAGACTCTTCAAACCCTAGTTTCGCAACCTGGTTATGGTAACCAAAATCATGATTACATATAGTTAGAGCTCCAAACCACAAAACTCAACCATGGCATTTTGAGCTGACAAAATATAGTCTTCAATCATGGTTTGAGTGCTCATAAGTAATCGAAACCATGGTTTATTACTTAAGTTTCTCTCAACCAAACACTCCTATGAGTTTGTGCAACATGGTTCCTGAAACTATAATTTATATCAACACAGACCATGATTTCATTTAATTTAAACGAAACCATGGTTTCAAGAACTATATGGCCAGACTCGGCCCAAGTGTCGTAGCGGAACAACAAAGTAATCTACTAGTTTAGTATCTCTTGCTGTCCAGTTGAAAAGTCAGCCATCCTTGATTTTTTAGGGCCAAAGAGCAACTGAGTAGACTTGTTCTTGGAATTTGGTGGACTACAAGCGTAGTTGCTAAAAGATATTTGGTCTTGTGACCACCAAAGAACGGTCTGCAGCCGATGGTTTCTCATGCTTTCAGTAAGCGCATGGCGTTAAGGTTAAGGGATCAGAATCACAGGCCTGTCATGAACTCAAGAAAAAAAAAGGTAAGGGAATAGAGTGAGTCATAGATGACTTACTGAATCTCTCTTACTTTTTCCTTTTCTTCCGACTTTTTTGGAATTAAATGATTTTGACTAATTAACCTCAAGCATTTCTCTGCATGAGAAAAGTTATCTATAAATGGGCATAATCCCCACATCAAGAAATGGCAACAAACTCAAAGCAGCACCTTTGGGAGTTCTCTTTGTTCCTTCTCAGTATGGTACCAATGCATCCCAAGAGAGCACTCATACTTCATCAAGTCTAACCGTACAACCTCTGATGAACTTGATTTTAACATCGTCGAGTTAAAAATTACCTCTGACGAAAATTATTTCCCTATCAAGTTAACAGTTATCTCGGATAATCAAATTTCAAGACTAAACACGTTAACAGTCACCTCTACTTAGTTAGCTAATTCCTATCATGACTAGATCCTTTGAATAGGTTGAGCTTCGAGACATATTTAATGATACCTCTATCCTCGCTCAAATCCTGTTATACTAGATGTCACTAAATAGGTAGATTAAACAAGTTAAATCCTACCTCAGTTTAATCGGTTCATTACTATCAAGTCTCAAATCTCTGAATAAATTGAACCATAAGACATGTTTAATGATAGCTCTGTCTTTTCCTAATCCATCATACTAGATGTCACTGAACGGTTAGAATTTATAAGCATGTTAACATCATACCTCTACTTATCATCCTATGAGCACGTTAACATCATATATCTGTTTGTCATTTAATGAGCACGTTAATATCATACCTCTGCTTATCATTTATAGAGCACGTTAACATCATACATCTACTTATCATCCTATGAGCACGTTAACATCATATCTCTGCTTGTCATCTAATGAGCACGTTAACATCATACCTCTACTTATCATTTATAGAGCATGTTAACATTATACCTCTACTCATCATCCATAAGACACGTTAACAATTAGCTTTGGCTATCAAATTCATCACTTTGTCTATCATGCTATTAACCTTTGAACAAATATCAAAAATGTTTCAGACTACAGAGCCAAAATCAAAAGAGTCCAAAGTTTTTTTTTAATTCGTTACAAATCAATGACGAAATTTCGAAAACTTTGGAGGAGACACAAGAAAAAAAAAAAAAGAAAAAAGAAAGAAAAGAAAAGAAAAGAAAAGAAAAAAGAAAAGAAAGAAGAAGGAGAAAGAAGAGAAAAGAAAAGAAAAGAATAATTTAAAAAATGTGGGGGCCTGTGCCCCCGACGCCACACACGTGCAACTACGCACGTAGGGTGGGGCCCACCTGAGCCCATCCCGCGCACAGGGGCACGGGGTGGGGCCAGCACCCCTGGGCCTCACGCGCGCGCCCATGGGCACGCTCGCGCACTACTGCACGTGCATATGCACGTGCACCTGTGCGTGCCCAGGGGCCCGCACGCAACCAGGGGCGCCTGTGCGCAGTCCTGAGCGTGCGTCCGCTTGATATGTTACGTGCATGTCCATAATCTGGCGATGCGGAGAGAATTTTGAGGGAACAGTTACGTCCCCTCAATCTATAAAAAAAAAAAAAGGAGAGTTCCCAAAGGGAGGAGCTTTCAGAAGGAGCTTTTCAGAAAAACAAAGAATCAGGGAGTGGAGTCTAGAGATTCTAAAAAATCCAGAGTCCAAAGAAGAGAATCCAGAGAGCGGTCGTTTTCTTCCCAAAAACTTGGCGCAAGGGATTTTCGGATCGGACCGTCAACAGAGTACAGAAGCGAGACTCCACCACTACCAAATCTCACAAATTAAATTAAAATAGGAATTGAAATTAATATTTCCCCATTCTTGTAATTCTGATTTTTCTTGTAATTTTATTTTATTGATGTAATTTTATAGTAAATTTACAATGAAAAAAATCTCTACAATTTCGGGCATGCAACACATTCAATGAGTGAAAAGTTGCCATCTATGTACACAAGTAGGGCAGACGTTGTCAACCAGCAAAGTCAATGTTTGCTAGGAAGGCTAAAGTCCGACGGTCTACTGAGACTGAGGGCGCCCATTACACCATTCCTAGTCCAGCCAGATCAGAGCATGCCATCATCTTCGGCGATGGAAATACCAAGGGTGTGCATGCAACACATCAAACCGCAAGTGACGCACACACTTTTTGTCTATCGATAGTTGTCGATATACCATTCTTCTATGTAGCGATTTGCGTTAGGGAAGCAGACATCGCAACGTACACCATCAAAGCGGTTGGTGACACGAGAACCCTGAACAAGACTCTTTACATGAGGCCTCCCACCAACATTTACACACACAATGACCTTGTGTAAATAAATTTCAGATTTTATTGGAAATTTTACTTGATTTGGATAATAAAAACCAGATATGATTAGGAATCTGATCTAATTTAGTCTTTATTGTTGAAAATATTTAGATCTTATTTAGGTTTTGTTGTTAAAAAATCTTCTTAAATTTGACACAATGCAACAACTCTAGAGCTGCCTCATTCCCTTCACACCTGCACCTGTTGCTTTGGCCTCAAGAGACTCGCCAACCGTGAACCCCTCCGCCCTGTCTCTCCTCCACACATTATTAGTGACGCTTTTGTCATCACAAATTCCATGCTTTAATTCTTGTAGGGAACCAAGGCGTATCTATATAGCTAGCTTCGTGCTTACCTCTACTTCCATAGTTTTTCTTTCTTCCCTCCGCCATAACCTCTCCAACCCCATCGCCAGCGCAATCTTATTCTTCACCCTCTCCCACCTCCAAACATGGGCAATCCGATATCCGATGACTAACAACTCGACATCAGTGACAATAAACCCCCCTTATTCCTTCATAGATAAACTCTTGGAAGAAACAGCTAGTCCTTCGGCAATCCAACTGTTGCCCTGACTAATTACTAAATGTTTCGAGAGATTTATCTCCATAGCAGTCACGTATTCTTCTTCTTCCGCCTGCCTATCGTGCAGTCAACGGCACTTCTGCCCTGTTTGCGAGTAGCCAGGATCATATCCCGCTCCCAGTACTACTTGGTAGCCCCGGTAGCCTCATTCAAACAGTAGCGCGAGATATAGAATCTCCCTTGGGCTTGAAATTGCTCATCATGGCTTGATTCCTAAGGTGGTGCCAACAACTAACTGCCCACGGCTCCTCCGTGCGAACACCGTGATGATCTGCATTAGAAAAATCTGAACAAGATGTGTTCATCAACCCAAGAGATGATTTGAAGCTCACCCAGCGGCTGCAACTTTCTGATTGGGAGTCGACCATCTTGCCCAATACCTTCCGAATAAGGCAGAGTCTGAAAATATCTGCTACAATTTGGTGATGTCATTCTTAGATACACGTCGCTGGTCTGCAGCAGTGAGGGATATCTGACCGCCATCGCAGACCAGAGGAACTGACTTGGGCAGATGAACTCCCCGACATTGATGGTGGACCGGGGGAGTGCAGGAAGGAGAGGATGGAGATGAGGGACCAGCGCCCATCATGGTCATCATTTTATTCAGTTAAGAAACGCAGGAAAGGTTTCCTAACTAAATAAAACAATGACTATGACAAGCGCTGGTCCCTCATCTCCATCCTCTCCTTCATGCAGTCCTCCGGTCCTCCATCAGTGTCGGGGAGTTCATCTACCCAAGTCAGTTCATCTGGTATGCAAAAGCGACAAGAACAAATTCAGAGTTGTTCTAACTATCGTGAAATAAAACTCATGTGTCACACTATGAAACTTTGGGAAAGAATAATTGAATATAGATTAAAACAAACTGTTAAAATATCGGAGACCCAGTTTGGATTTATGCCGGGACGATCGACAACAAAAATTATTATTTACTTCGTCAATTTATAGAACGATTCCAAGAGAAAAATGAGATTTGCATATGTATTTATTGATTTAGAGAAAGCATATGATAAAATACCACGAGAGATACTTTGGTAGACATTAATGAAGAAAAGAGTCCCCATCAAGTTCTATCACAATTGGATTGCATTAAAAATCTGCATGGAACCCATTCTTATTTGCTATAGTGATGAATGAGCTTACTAGAGCTATTCAGAATGAGATACCTTGGTGTATGCTTACTAATGATATTATCTTAGTTGATTAGACAAAAACAGGAGTGAATGCCAAGTTAGAGTTATGGAGGCACACATTAGAATCTAGAGGTTTTACATTGAGATCTAAAACAGAGTATATGGAGATAAATTTAGTAAACGACGGGCCATAGGTGTTCGCCATAAAATTGTAAATGATTCTCTATTGAGCTATTTCAATAAAGGGTTACAATTTCAACGGTTTTCCGTTTACAGAAAATGAGGAACAATCAAATTCCTCTTTGTTTAAAGTTGGGTTCTGAGATAGGTGTGGAGGACAATTTTGCTCTTCGTTGACACTCTGTACAAACTCTTTCAATTGGCAAAAAAACTCTGAACTTCTGATCACAAAGGATAGTTTGAGAAGAAGATGATCGACCCCTTCTATTTCTGTTTCCTCGCTTTTTATAGGGGTCTCAAGGCAGCGTCCCCGTCTCATTCATTCAACCGTTAGCTCCATTACTTGAGTGGTGCCATCATATTCGTTAGGCAGTTACCTCCACGATCTAAATAATGTCGTCATACTCGTTCAACAGTTGGCTCCACGATCCGAGGTGGCAACTTCCCTTATTCGGGTCGGAAAACTTTGTATTAAACCCCTCCCCGGAAGCTACGGATAGCATCGCGAATGTCAAACTCTAGATTTGCAGATCTGCTCTGTCGTAGCTGGGTTGCATCCGCGGATCTGCTGAATTATGGACCTTAAACCTTGAACTCAGGAATATGCCTTGTTTTGACAGATGACTCCAAAATTTTTCACCGACAAAACCCCCTCCAAAGTTTTCAAAACTCTCATGATCCTCGGAGCTGTTTTGGAATACTTTGGATATAACATTCTTCTTTGATGTGAAGTAAGATTCTGTATTAGAATCTCACCCTTCTACGCTTCCGAGAGTGCAATTCTATATTAGAACTTCAATTGAGGGTAGCATGATCTTGTCTCAATGTCTTGAACTCCCATTCTGAAAAGAATACGACTCTACATTAGTGTCGTGAACTTGCTGCTTTTGGAGGAAAATGCGACTCTATATTAGTGCTGCGATTTTTCAACTCTTGAAGGAAAATACGACTCTGTATTAGGGTCGCGAATTTTCTGTTTTTGAAGGAGAATGTGACTTGGTATTAGGGTCGCGAATTTTCATTTCGAAAGGGATACGATTCTGTATTAGGGTCGCGAACTTCCATTTTTGAGGGAGAATACGACTCTGTATTAGGATCGCGAACTTCAACTTCTTGAAAGAAGAATACGATCCTATATTAGTGTCGCGAACTTTCTGTTTTTGAAAGAGAATACGACTCTGTATTAGGGTCGCGAACTTCAACTTCTTGAAAGAAGAATACGATGTTGTATTAGTGTCGCGAACTTTCTGTTTTTGAAGGAAAATACGACTCTGTATTAGGGTCGCGAACTTCAACTTCTTGAAAAGATAATACGACCCTGTATTAGTGCCGCGAACTTGCCTTTTGGTTGCGGAAAATCCGGAAGGCGGTTACTTTATACAGCATAAGGATAGAGACGATCACTGAGCCACATTAAATGAAAAGGTACTCACAAGATTCAGATCAGAAATCACGTCTATCCGAAGATCTCGGCCGTCAAATCATCTATTATCGATTTCATAAAATAGGACATTTCTAACTTCTTTCTAAAAAATTTGAACTCCAGGTTCCTCCTCAAGGTTTTCGAGGCTCTTCATCTTCGGCCTCCCTTAACCTCCGATTTTTCTTGTAAAAGATTTTTTTAGTCTGCAAAAGATGCCTAAAAAAGCTTCCTCCTCTAATACTTCTGCAAACGGTCATCGGGACCCTCGGACAACTTCTAGCTCCATAGTGGTTCGGCAGGAACCCTTAGTTGGAAGTAATTCTCTTGCCTTACATTAAAAAGCAATTCTTTTTATAGAAAGTCCCTTTTTCTTTTGTTTTGATCCCAAAACTTTTTTTGCAGTTGATTACGCCTTAAACCCTTAGCCAGAATACCATTACTTTGGTTATTCAGGCGGCTATGACGGGAAGGGGAGTTTAGATTCGGCCAAACTTTTCCAGATTACACCGCCTCCGGTGGCCAAGAAAGGAAAAGCAGAATTCTCAATCATATTCGCCCGATATTGCGAGAGTTGATGACCACTGCTCCCTTTGAAGGAGACAACCGAACTTTGTTGAACAAGCCTGCTTTCTTATTTGGTGATCACTTCTCGGCACCCGATGATGGTTTGGATGATAGGGATTACAAATGGCTTCGCCAAGTTAACGGTCGTAACTTGTTTCTTCCCAACATGGAGAAATCTTACCCGTTTCTATTTTTTCAACTTCTTTCCATTCCTAGACAAATGGACTGGCATTTAAATAGACCGCAAGATGGTGTCTTGCTGGGAGCATTCAATGCACAAAGTGCTTTCCCTCATTCTACTAGAAAGCATTGTTGCGAATTGTTTCCAGAGTCTTTCAAATAGGATTTTCCTATAGGTGAAACACCTATAGTCGCCTAGACTTTCCTACACCGGTTTGTCAATGTGCAAGGAGAATTTCCAGTTCAAGAGTTTCATCCTCCTGGATGCGTCCACTGCTCTACGAAACGAGAGTGGGCAATCTTGACTGACTTCTCTCTGAGAGCTTTCAGAGATCAGCTCCAGCATGCAAACATTTACCGTGCCATTAGGGCGATTCAGCACGGCATTCCCGCTAGCCGATTTCATTTCTTTTCTTTATTGGAATTATACAATCATGATACTTGTATAGTTTTCTCCCCGCGAATTGAGTTTTGCCCTGCATGAGATATATGAAATCTCGGGGTTACCTATCGGAGACATCCCATATGAAAAGTATGTCCCTACTGAAGAAGAGCTTCATTTGTTGAAGACTCAGGACCCTATGGTTTATGACACTTATTGGGAATTGCTTTGTCACTATCACATTTGTACTCATATGTCTGGT
The DNA here is from genome assembly GCA_036321105.1 of Dracaena cambodiana. Taxonomy (NCBI): domain Eukaryota; kingdom Viridiplantae; phylum Streptophyta; class Magnoliopsida; order Asparagales; family Asparagaceae; genus Dracaena; species Dracaena cambodiana. The sequence continues at coordinate 40,889,697 of JAYEPQ010000010.1, read as the reverse complement.
ACTCGTAGTGTAAAGCAAAAGAAGTGGTTGCAGTATCTTCTTCTAAATTTTTCAAAGAATAGACCCAATTTTACCCGTCTCCCTCCGGTTTCTGAAAAAGAGGTCGAGAGAAAGATTGCCAATTTCGGGACAGACACTTATGTTGCCGAATCTGACGAGGACGTCTTCAAAGCTGGAACGTCCTTTGAAAGTTTTCACTACAAGCTCTTCAACCTCTATCTGATCCAGCTTTTCTGGTAGGTTATTTGATGATTTGGTTGAAGAAATGTGTGATTTCTTCACAGGATACTATACCCATCAGAGCGATATTCCCGGCCGTCTTGCTCGTGTTTGGTCGGCGGCTCAGCTTATTGCCTGCAATGGTGTGCAGTATTCAAAGCGGATTGAAAAAATTGGTTGATAAGTTCTGTAATGTCAAGGAGCAAAACAGCAAAGGAGAGTTGATCACTAAGGCTCCCAATCCGCGTGTAGAGCTTTCTTATACTTATTTGATGGCATAGTTGGTCTTGCACTGTCCCCACCTTAATGAGTCATGCTGATTCGCAGGTTGATTTGAGTGCTCCCAAAGTACAACACTACGAGATATCGCAGTGGAAAAGGGGCTACATGGCCGCAATTCGCAAGACACTTCGCTATCACGCAAACTTTGAGTTGTTCAAATATTTTCCCTACTTTCCAAATGCTGAATATGGGGAGGAATTTGCGGATGTTGCAGGAGTTGACAAATTTACCGCTTTGTCCCCGGGATGCTTCTGGTGGCTAATAAATATCCATCCAAGACATTTGGTTCTCCGTTTAGGGAACCACTGTTATTTAGAGCCTTACTATCCGAGTCGCTTTGCTCGACAGTTCGGGTACGATCAACTCTATGTTGGTAATCCCAATAAGGAATTAAGTTTTGCTGGAAATTTATTTGAAGAAGCTCGGGCTTGGTTCCACTTCATCGCGGGTGGTACTCAAGCCAGATTTGACCTTCCACTCAAGACTCCGAACTCGTATATGAGTTTCGATTTCTACAAATGGTATGCGGATGCTAACTCCACCCCTCAGAATTTTAGTATAAATCTTACTTGTCTGAAGGATATTAGAGCGTGGTACGCTCAGAAAAATGAGACTGGCAGCACGAAGGTGGACGGAATGGAGGACTTTGGAGCAGAATGTGGTTCGGATGAGTTGGAACCAACAGTTCAACAGGGGGAGGAAGGTAATAACGTGGTGATCCCATCTATCCAACCTGTTTCTCTTGACATTTCTCCACTTCCAACGCCGAAAGAAACTTCTCCTCAGCCAAAATCTCCTCCAAAAAAGCCTTTGTACAAATGGAAGAGATTGAGGCGTCTCAGCGATTTGCCTGCCATTCCGCAAGACGTATCATCTGAAGCTGGTTCAGTGGTATCCAGTTCAGTTCTGGAAACAGTTGCAGAGGAACCAAAGGAAGATGAAAATTACTTGGCTCTAATTCTTCGTTCTTCCAAAAAACGTCGAAGTCAAGGGCCTGTCTTCCGTAACGACTCTGCATTGGTGGTTGCTCCTTCCTCTCCTGCTCTTCCTGCGCAAGAAGATTCTGCATCCCTTGCTCGCCAGACTGTTGTTAATGATGAAGTGGCTGCTCTTCCTGCTACTGCACAAGAGGGTCCTGCAACCCTTACTCATCAAGTTGTTGTTGAGAATGATGCGGCTGCTCCTTCTACTGCACAAGAGGGTTTTGCGACCCTCACTCACCAAGTTGCTGTTGATGATGAGATGGAGATAATTGGGGAAGTTCGCACATCAAGTTCCCCAAAGGTAGCGTCTCTTCCAACAGATCATGATGATTGGGGAGATGATGATGATGTTAGCAGTGGAGATCTTAGTTCTTGTACCCCCTCCATCATATCACGATAAATACGTCTACTTGAGTGAAGACATTTGAGCCGAGGTGTATGGGCCTGGAGAATCCAGTGCTCATCCTTCAGGTTCACTTCTATCCTTTATCCATTTTTTTTTGCCGAAATTTTACCATTATTTAGCGATACTATAACATTCAATTATGCTTCCCTCCTTTTTTTTGCAGCTCTTACTTCGACTCCATTCTCAGAGCATATGGCTATAAACGACACTCTGCAGGATAGCACCATCGCGGAAGTTTTTACTAAAGTAGCCCGTGGGGTGATTGAGACCATCGTTTCCACGACTAATACTTTTGAAGTAGTGGTTCCTTCAATGGAAACTGCCACACATATTGTCCCGACTACAGTTGCTGCAACTGTTGCTTCTGTTGAGTGTGTGGAAGTTGTTGTTTCTGGTACTGGTACTACTGCTTCTCTGCAGTAGAGTACAGTTCATGCTACACCCACTCCAATTATTGCTGATTCTTCCCACGCGGAGGTTGATGCCTTTGAAATTAACTTGTTGAGGGATATAGTAGAAACTTTTCTCCACTTTCTGGATCGTTGTATTGAGAATATACTGAAAGGAGCTTCTTTTGCTTCTCTTGCCAATATTCTCCATATTTACTTGACTGGTATAGTCAGTATTGGAGGGGAGGAGAAAACTGCTCCTTACAGGCTTATGATAGCTCAATTCCAAAACTACGCTGAGTATTTGTCAAGATCGTAGAGTGCTGATAAATCCGAAGTAGTTGAAGCATCTTCCAAAAACTGATGGGAGAACAGCTCGGGTTCCAAAAGGAGCTTAAGGAGAAAGCTAATGCTTGCGGAGCTTCTTTTGAAAAGAGCCAATCAGAAAGCCAATCTCTAGCCTTCCAGGTAGAGACTGCTGCTTCGGTTGTCAAGAACCATGACCAAGCAATTGTTAGAACCTAGGAGTCCATCGCTAAAGCCCAGGCTTTCTTGGCTAAGATCACTAGGGAACACGATGAATCAATGAAGAACCTCACGAGCTTATCCAGACAAAGGGATAATGCGATTAAAGATCTTCAGGCGATACAAGCCGAATTAGAGACATTGGAGGCTACTTCAGTACAAAGTACCATTGCCAGTGAAGAAGAATTGCACCGTCAAGCCACTGTCCAAGCTTATGAGATCATCCAGTAAGAAATTAGTGATGCTGAGGAGAAGATAAAGACTCACCTAAATCATTGAACTATAAAAAACCTTTTTTCTCCTTCATAGTTCGAGTTTTTGTAATCTCTTTTTTTTTACAATTCTTCTAACTTTTACTTTGCATGACATTATCCTTTGTGTAGTAAACATAATTTTGCACTTCAGAATTGCTACTTTGCGTTTGTCTTCAGATATTTGTGTCAAACTTGCTATCTTGAGTTTTGAAGTCCGCGAATTTACGTAGGATCCATGGTATCTGTGTACTAAGCATGTTTTTACATCTCAAGACCGCGACTTTATATTAGCCTTAAAAGATTCCTTCCTTTGTCAAGTGTACGCGACCTTCATGAGCTTTCGTCACGTTCACGACTTTCATCCGGAAGTCCGCGAGATAAAAAATTCTTCTTTAAGAATTTGTAGCGGTTTCCGCGAGTCATGACATAAGCCCTTATCTGATTAACCAGTGTGAAATCCCAAGCGTTATACACTCTTATTAATGATGAGGTCCTTTGGCTGTGAAATCTAAGCATCCCATGCAATAGTAATAAATTATGTTGGGATCCGAGTCAAGAATCTCAACTGAAGATTTGGCCCTATCTTCTCCCAACCGAATATCATGACCATGGTATCGTCTATATAAGATGCATGACCTCTTCTATAGAGGAGCATTCTGACGTGAGAAAAGTTTCCACCTCTTTGTCTTCTCTTCCTTTCTTTTATAGTTGATTTGCCTGTGCAACCATATTTTTTTCTTCTTCAATCGAAGTGATGGATGAGAATTGGCATGTTACAAGACCTCCAGACTGCATCAATCCAGAGGAGCATCCCACCGAAAAGATTCTTATGACCGTAGTCATTTTCCTTAACTAAGTTAAAATTCTTCTTCTAATCAATGTCATTCTCTCTTCTCTTCTTTTTTTTAACAAGATTTTGAATTGGCTACAGGAGATAACCGTAGTCATTCTCCTTAACAAGGGCACAGATTAAGCAATCTGTAACCTTATTCTATTTCCTGACTAGCATCCCGCAAGGTTGGGATGCTAAATGGTTAGGGCAGCACTCAATTTCAGCAATCCCTCATATTGTATGTTTAGGAACATGCATTTGGTACGTCCAGTTTTACACTAATCAAGTGACTAGTGACGTCGATTATGACTGAGTGAACCAACTCAGAGGCCCTAATCGTTGGCAGGAAAAGACAACAGAAGCAAACTTTTAACCTTTAAACTGTCATTGTAGGGGAGGCTATGGAAGCAAACTTTTTACTTTTAAGCCATCTTGAAGAGGAGACTACGGAAGCAAACTTTTTACCTTTAAGCCATCCTTGAAGAGGAAGCTACAGAAGTAAACTTTATGTTCCCTTATGTCAATGATTTGTATTCATTCTTGTTGATTGTATAGTGTTAGGAAACTCTCTGTAACTTTGATTTGATAATGAATAAAGAGGTTTTTCTTTTGACATAATCAGAAGTGATTGATGAATAATTTTGATAAATATCAGAGGTAACCGTTAACTTGATGATTATTAAATCGCCCAAAATTTTCCAACCACTCAAAGTTGTTACGAATGAGAAAATTTCTCGAATCAGGATAGAAGTAATCGTTAACTTCCCTGATCAAGTTGAAACTCGCACTGTTTAGTGACTTCCAATATAACGGCTTTTGATCCGTCAGATGTATTTTTAATTTGGCAAGTTTGGCAAATTTGGAGGAAAAGGATATTTTGATTCGCCAGAGGTATATTTTTTTTTTTACTTGGCAAATTTAGAGGAAAAGGATATTTTGATTCGCGACTCAAAAATCTTTAGTCTGGAACTGCGAATAGATAAACTTTATTCATCATTCGCGTTGAACTACCCAGGTTACATTACAACTGGTGTTCCGCCTAAGAATAATATTTCTTCAAAAACTTGTCGTTAATTGGCATCATGATCTTATCATCATTCGGTTTTGCCAACAGATATGTGCCATTAGAGTAAACCGTATCAATGACAAAAGGCCCATCCCATTTTGGCTGGAACTTTTCTTTAGGATTTTGGCTAGTTATGATCGGTCTTCTTACTGAAAGGACCAAATCGCCCTTTTTGAAAGTTCTTCGTTTGGCCTTTTTGTTAAAAGTCCTAGAGATTCGTGCCTGATATAGTTCAATACTCTGTTGAGCTTCCAATCGTTTATCGTTCAGGGCTTCTAATTCTTGGAGCCTTTACTGATGTCGTTCTTTATGCGTCATCATGGTCGTTAGTGCGATTCAAATTGATGGAATCAGAATTTCCAAAGGCAGGATCGCTTCAAACCCGTAAACTAGAGAAAAGGATGTGGCATTGGTGGGGGTTCGGACCGTAGTGCGATACGCCCACAGACATTCTCCGAGCTCTTCATCCCAGTTTCTTTGATTGGATGAAACGAACTTTTTGAGGAGCTTTACTATGGTCTTGTTGAAAGCTTCTACTAAACTATTGGCTGCAGGGTAATATGGCGAGCAAGCTACATCTTCGATCCTGTATTTGTTGCAGAATCTGAAGAATACTTGGCTCACAAACTGAGACCCGTTGTCATGAATGATTCTCTTGGGCACTCCAAAGCGATAAAGCACATGGTGTTTAATGAACTTGATCACATCCGATGACTTTACCTTGGTTAGGAAAATGCCTTCAGTCAATTTCGAAAAGTAATCTGTTATAACTAGAATGAACCGGTGCCCTCTCATTGATCGCGAGAAATTGGCCCGACAATGTCCATTCCCCATTGTTCAAACGGCCATGATGTAGCCGTTGGGTTGAAATATTCTGGAGCTTGATGTATAAATTCTGCATGTATCTGGCAGGCTTTACACTTCTTTGCGTAGTTAACCGCATCCGTCATCATTTTAGGCTAGTAATAACCCATTCTTCGGATTATATCCCAGAGTTTCAGCCCTGGTTGGTGTGCTCCGTAAATGCCAGTATGAGCTTCTTCAAGTATTTCTCGGGCTTTTCGGTTAGAGAGACAACGAAGCAAGATCCCGTCATAAGATTTCCTGTACAATGTTTGGAGCTCGGCATTATAATAGAATCGAATAGCCCTTCTTTGGATCGCCCTGGCCTCTTTTGGATCTTCAGGCAATATGTCGTAAAGGACGTAATCTATATAAGGGAATCGCCAATCGCTTGGTTCTAGATTTGATTCGAAAACACAAGTCTCGTCTTCCTGTTGCTTTCTCAATTCCTTTTTGAGTTCGTCCTTTGGACAGAATAATTCTCTGCTTCCTACTGTAATTTGCTTTTTAGTATGTTTGGGCAAAGCCAGTGTACCAGCTAAGGAAGCTAATGAATCCGCGCAACTATTCCGATGGCGCTTTACGTGGCTGACATAGAAACCATCGAAACCATCGGCTATCTTAATTACTGTGTGATAATATGGCAAAAAGTCTTCATATTTGACTTCATATTCCCCTTTAACTTGGTTTACGACAAGTTGAGAATCCTCATATGCTTTCAAATATTTGACCCCCAATTGTTTAGCTATCTTTAAGCCGATTAGGAGGGCATCATACTCTTCAATATTGTTGGAGCACGGATTTGTTAACAAGCTCGAGGAATGATGCGGTTGTAAGGAGAGACGAAAACAACTCCTACTCCCGCTATCATTTTTCCTTCGGATCCCATTCGGGAGGCGCCATCGAAGAAAAGTTGTCATACGTCTTCCGTGACAGTATTTGCCTCCGGGAATTCTTATGAGATGCCTTCTTTTAGAATCGGATCCCATTCACCCAACTCTCAAAGAATTTCTTCGCACAACTTCGAGGATGCTGGGATTGGGTGTTCGACCAGGAAATCAGCTATGGCCTATCCCTTAATGGATTTTTGCAGGACAAAATGTATATCATATTGTGATAACAAAATAGCACAATTAGATAATCTTGAATTCAATGACCCGGGTTTAGTCATTAGTATTCTTAGGGGGTTAACTCTCGATATAACGTGAATGGTTTGTCCAACTAAATAGTATCGCAGTTTCTGCACTCCAAACACTAAACCTAAACATTCCTTCTCCACTGGGTTATATCGGTGTACTGCCCCGATCATCATTCTGCTGAGATAATAAATAGCATGTTCGTGACCCGACTCATTTTTTTGTGCTAACAAAGCTACCAAAGAGTGGTTCATAGCCCTCACATATAGTAGAAAAGGTATCCTCGAGACTGGGGCGACGAGCACTGGCGGCTTCGTAAGGTACTGTTTGACTTCTTCGAAAAACTTTTGGCATGCATCATCCCTGTTTGACTTCTTTGAAAGCCTTTTGGCATGCATCATCCTAGACAAATGATACTCCTTTCTTCATTAACATGGTAAAGAGCTGACATCTAGCAGATAAATTTGATATGAATCTGCGGATGTACGCCAACCTACCTTGCAGTCCTCTTAATTTTTTGAGGTTGCGAGGAGATAGCATATCTTGGATTGCCTTAATTTTGTTCAGATCGAGATAAATTCCTTTGGAAGTTACCACGAAGGCGAGGAACTTTCCGCTAGAGACTCTCAGAAAGGATTTAGTTGGTTTCATCTTGAGCTGGTGTTTCCTCATAAGGTCAAACACTATCTTCAAGTCTTGCAGGTGATCACTCTTATCCTTACTTTTAATTGCTAGATCATCTACGTAACATTTTACTGTCTTTCACAGATACTCTTGGAATATTACGTTCATAGCACGTTGATATGTAGAACCGGCATCTTTAGGCCGAATGGCATGACCGTATAGCAATATACTCCAAGTGGTGTTCTGAAGGACGTATATTTCTCATCATCAGGGTACATCTTTATTTGATTATACCCTGAGAATCCGTCCATGAATGTTATACGTTCATACCCACAAGTATTGTCTACCATAACATCTGTGATAGGTAACGGAAATTCGTCCTTAGGGTAAGCTTCATTCAGATCCCTGAAATCAATACAAACCCAGATTTTTTCGTTTTTCTTGGTTACAGGAACTATATTTGCGACCCAATCAGGATGTTCTTCACGAATAAAGCCTGACTCGATCAACTTTTTGATTTCAATCTCAGTAGCTTTCATGATCTCTGGACGGAATCTTCGTTGTTATTGCTTTACTGGCTTGGCATTTGGTCGGATGTTCAGTTTGTGAACTGCGACACTTGGGTCTAATCCTGGCATCTCATCATAACTCCAGGCAAAAATGCCAATGTATTCGCGAATGAGGGATATCAATTCCTCTTTCTCTTCTGAGAATAGGTTCTCACTTAAAAATATGGGTTTAGGATTTTTTTCGTCACCCATATTTACTTGGATTACTTTGTCTTCGGTTGGAGGCTTGCGCTGTTCAAACTGAATTTCCCACTTCGCGTTAAGATGTTTGGCCCAATTGTCATCTTTTATCGATGAGGCTTCACCTAAGTCTTCGCTTTCTTGGATCGCGGAGGCCATGTTCACAGATACTTCGCGGAAGATCATGTCGACACTGACATCTGAATCCAAGCAGGACGATTCCGACGAATGGTCGAATTGTCCTTCTTCAGTTCTCTCGCCTGAGGAACCTTCGGGAGTAGTAATATATCCCAACCCCCTGCCAGTCTTCTGATAATAATCTAGCATTTTCCCTTCTGGGACAAAGGGTCGGAGAATTGTTCTCCTTGCTTTCTCGAAATTCAACCCCCTGCCTTTGGCTAGGTTGTATCCCATTTTCTTTATTAGTTTATGAGAATTCTCATCATAATGGAAGAACTCGGGGTTTTCCTATTCTCCTTCAGAATCTAATCATTTCTTTTTGTTTTTGTCACTTGTTTTTCCGAATATTATAGATTTCTGAGTTCCACCCTTTGGAGGAATCTCAAAAACGACCTTGTCGGCACTTTTATCATCATTACTCAGTTCGCGAAAGGACGATCGGATAAGTGCTTGGAAAGAAACTAGAGAGCATATTTTATCTAAACAATCGCTGACCGTATCAATACTAGTACTTGAGGATTCAGAATCAACATCAGAAGAATAAGCAAACTCTAAGTTTTTATTTATCACCCATTCACCATCAAAGTGAACGGTGTTATTTACATCGAGGCCTTCAAGGCTTATCACAATGGGCTCACCATCCCAAATTACATCCTCAGATTCCGAATCTTCGGATCCGGATTTTGTATCGGCTTCATCACTGCTATCAGAGATATCTGGAGTGCGCCGTTCTAACGCATCGAATGCATCATGATATAGCAATGCGTCAGTAAAGTAGTTTTCGACTCCTTTAAAGGGTTGCTTTTCCGCAACCAAAGTCTTTACATTCCCGTCCTTATCTGCATATTTCATGAACTGATGTAGTGTGGACGGCACAATGAGATTATTATGGATCCAGGGTCTCCCCAATAGTAGATTGTAAGACGTGTTAGCATCTATCACATAGCACGTGACTTCCGTTTTCAGATCACCAATTGGCGTTTAGCTTTATCTTACCCAACGTCCTACTACCATTGGCATTGAATCCAAAAATAGTAGTATTGGTTGCCGCTAATCTATTTGCCGGGACTCCAAGATATCGTAGCATCCTCCGTGGCATGATGCTCAAGGCTGAGCCTAGATCAACCTGAATGCGATCGATCTCTTATGTCCCTATGTATCCTTTGTAATACAAACGGCAGTGATGCTTGTTTCTTCTAACTTGCATGTCTTGCGAAGAGAGAGTGATGCAAGAGATGCTTTTACTAGAGGTCTGATGACATGTTGCACAAAAAGATTCTTCTTTCTCAACCGTTTCTGGTATCTGCGCCAGGAATACCTCTGAATCTTGCAGAGCTTCTCTCAAAACTTCTCTAGTTAATTTAGAGAGTTTCAGGGGCTCATACATGGTGATTCTTGCGATAATATTGGCTAACTGCGCTAAGATGTCGAATTGGAATGACTTCTGTAAATCTTCCGCAGGCTCTTTCCCTTTTTTCTTCAGAGCTTTGTCAAACTTAAGCTCTTTTTTGTTTGTTTTTCTCTGGAAGTGGCTGGAATTTTGCGGCCTGTCCATAATTCTTTAGGTAGTTTTTTCCTAAACGGGTTCCAGAGGGAGGTTGATCCGCGTTAGCTGCCAGAGAGTCTCTGATCTCTTCTTCTGAATATGTTAGAGTAGGAACGTCCTTGTCATCTTCGGAAATTATGGAGACAACATTGGAAGTAAGGATCTTTCCTTTTCGCTTCCTTCTGAATGAATTGGAAGTCCATTGTTCATCATTAAGAAGATCTGGATGTACCAATATTTTCTCCCATCTATCAGTTCCGAAGGAGGATAATCCTTTTTTCTGCTGTTGATGCGGATCATAATTCACGATCTGTATCGTACCTTTGGAAATGGGTTGCACTCCATATTGAATTGTTAACTTTATCCAGTCGGACGCTTTGCCGAACTTGAAAGTCACTATGTTCGCGGTCATTTTTTCTGGTGTTCTTGAAGCTTAATGACCTTAGCATCCACTAAATCTTGAATTTTATCCTTGAGAATATAACAATTCTAAGTAGGGTGGTTAATAATCCTGTGGTAGACACAACAATTAGGATCATTAACTCTTCATGCTTCTTCAGGACGTTTGGACTCCGATAGCTTTAGCATCTTCTTAGTCATGAGTAGATTGAAGATGGTTTTCGTAAGCTCGTCTTTGAAAGAATACTGCTTTTGAGGCACACGCGACTGAGGAGGGAGTTTTGGAGAAGACTTTGTGGGCTGTGGAATATCAGCGACCATTGTCTCCTCCCCTTATACCCTCTGGATTGAGGCCTATGGTTGTTATCGTTATTTCGCCTCTGTTTCTCCTCACCTCCTTTTTCTTCAAGCCTATGCGCTATTTCTTCATCCTCTTCAGCTTATAGAGCGAGATCCTTCCAGGTCGAGAATTTCACGGCTCCCATCCTGGCTAGAATCTTAGTCGAGAGATTATATTGACAGGTTTCTACCAAGGTCTTCTCTGGCATCCCATATGGACATCTGAGAGAATCATTCCTGAACCTTTTAATAAAGTCCTGAGCAGACTCTCCATTTTTCTGTTTAGTGGCCAAAAGCGCCGGCATCGATACCTCCATATCGTCTTCGTAAAACCTTGTCAGGAAGGCTTTCTCCATGTCGTTCCATGAATTGATGGTTCCTGGTTCTAGCCTTCAGAATCATTCAAATGCTAGTCCTATCAAGATACTAACAAATACTCGCTTAATGATAGAGTCATTTCCAGCTAAATGCCCAATTTGCGATTTGAAATAGTAAAGGTGTTAATTCGGTGACAATTTACCATCGAATGATTTGAGCTTCAATGGTTTGTAGTTTTCTAGGAATGGCATACTCTCTCATTCTACCGGATATGGCCTTACAACGCCCAACTCTTGCAATATGCATGAGAGCGCTTAATTGATTTTGAAAACTCTCCATTCAGATGGCATTCACATTCCCTTCCTGATGCGTGGAGCGATTGTCGTCATCTTCATGATGATCTTCTTCTCCATTCGTGAGGAATGTGGCCGCCTTCTACCGCCTTCTTCCCCTTTTCAGTTTTTGGGTCATAGGGTGGCATCTCTGAAGATACATTCTTCATTCTTGTCTTTTTCAATTTCAGCAAAACATGCAGCATGTCTTTGATCTCGCTGATGGCATTCTTCTGTTATTGGATGCTCTTATCTTGTTCATCCATCCTCAGCATGAATTCCTCTGGAGTACTATTCTTGGCCATATACACAGAGGCGGAGTCTTTTAGGAATGAATCGGACGTTTGCGACTCAGCCATAATAGATTTGGTTGTGTCTTCCTCGTCGGAGGAGACTCCGGCCATTTGTCTGTAATTCATCGGGATTGCCACTCCACTTTTGAGTCGAGTGTTTTGAAAAACTCCTCGCTCTTTATTGAGCATGTTTTTCAGGCCTGAAGAGTGTTCCGAGTCGGAAACATCTCCCTCTAAGACCTTCATCTTCTTTTTCTTCTTCTTTTTCCCGAAACTTATCATATTAGATGATACTTCAGGATATTCGGGCTCATAGGACTCGAGCTTGTTGCGTCGTCTTCTTTTTGACGGTTGAGATGAGAATGTTGATAGTCGATGAAAAACCGACTGCCTAACAAGAGCATGGGTTGAACAATGATACTGCATTGATCAGTCGTTCGCAATGGCAATGAGATGCATGGGATTCTTCTCTCTTTCTGTTTAGAAGTTCCCAAAGATCTTTTACATTGAAACTCTTGGTGACGTCGTCATCTCCGAAAGATAGCCTTGGGACAGGAGTTTCTGTTTCTTCGAAAGCCCTCGAAGCAAGTCTCACCCTAACTGGAACAGTAGGTGGGATAGTTTTAGCCTTTGAGATAGGCTCTTTGTCGGTTGCACGCTCTTTGCAAATCACGCGAGTCTGAGGTTCGCGTGCGCTTTCCATTACGCGATCATGCTTTCCCCCCGCAGTTCGAGGGACGCGAATGTAGTTCCGCGTTTGTAATCATAAATAAATTTGGTGAGCTTATTCCGTTTCCTGTCGGAAATGCGAGTAAACCCTTCCGCGTCTTGATTCCCATAGTTTTGCATTTCGGCCTCCATACTTGTACAGTACACCTTCGCGATGATGGGTTGGCGTTTTCATGTTGCCGCGTGGTCCTGCAAAAAGCACGAGTTTTGCTTCTTCTTAAATTCCTTCTCATTATACAAGTGAGAGGAGCCTCTTTCCCCGCGTCATCTTCCTGAGGAGTAGATAATGGTCGTTTCCCCTTATTGTAGTGGGGATGCCGGTCCATTTTGCTAGGGAGATCAGGAGTCTTAGCCAGAATGGCTTAGAGCCCGATGTTGGTGAAGGAGAGGATTTCAGACCAGTTTGGTCTCCTAAATCCTTTGCCTGAGTTGCCGTCTTTGAAGTCTCCTTGAAGGTTGAACTTTTGGAGACATTACGGCATCCCCATAAGGAAGTAAGACTCTTAGAGCCGGAAGAAAGGAATTCTTCATACATTTCCTGGTCAATCTCGATAGTGAGTAAATTGACCAGACTACCAACCGGAATGTTGTCGGATTGAGCTACTACCAGATCACCGGAGGTGATGGCAGTCTCCAGCGAAATCGCCAATCTTCTGTTCGCAATAAAATTGTAAATGATTCTCTATTGAGCTATTTCAATAAAGGGTTATAATTTCAATAGTTTTCCGTTTACAGAAGATGAGGAACAATCAAATTCCTCTTTGTTTAAGGTTGGGTTCTGAGGTAGCTGTGGAGGACGATCTTGCTCTCCGTTGACACTCCGCAGAAACTCTTTCAATTGGCAAAAAGGCTCTGAACTTCTGATCATAAAGGATAGTTAGAGAAGAAGATTATTGATCCCTTCTTTTTCTGTTTCCCGGCTTTTTATAGGGGTCTCAAGGCAGCATCCCCGTCTCATTCATTCAACCGTTAGCTCCATTACTTGAGTGGTGCCGTCATATTCGTTAGGCAGTTACCTCCACGATCTAAATAATGTCGTCATACTCGTTCGGCAGTTGGCTCCACGATTCGAGGTAGCAACTTTCCTTGTTCGGATCGGGCGACTTTGTATTAAACCCCTCCTCAGAAACTATGGATAGCATCACGAATCTCAAACTCTAAATTCGCGGATCTACTCTATCGTAGCTGGGTTGCGGACCTTGGACTTTAGATCCGCGGATCTACTGAGTCGCGGACCTCAAACCCTAAACTCGCGAATTTGCCTTGTTTTGACAGAAGACTCCAGAATTTTTCGCCAACAGTAAGCTATAATGTTGTCATACTGAATGACAAGAAGTACAAATGAGCAGTCAGTTTAGGTATTTGAATTCTATGATTCATAATAATGGAAAGATGATAATGATGTTAACAATAAAATACAAACTAGCTAGTTTAACGGGAGTTTTATGCAACTGTAACATTCCATTAAGACTAAAGAGTTTAATCCACATGCTGCTCACTAATTCCGTTAAGACTTCGGAGAAAACTTCTACCTCATCAGATTAGTGAGCTAGTTACAGTTGTACTTAGAAAACAAGACATCACTAGTTTTAGTCTGTCTGGAAAGACCTTCACTCATACCTTCACTCACTCCGGCATCAGGAATGATTGCAAGGAATATTTGCTAGGAAGACGGTACAAGCGGTGGTTGTTTACAGACTTGGCATTCACAATTAAGAAACATTTCACCAATAGTCTAGTAACAATGTCATAAAATATCGGGCAAGGAACTTGCACATAAAATAAGAATATGCTAAACAGATAGCTCAAAAAATAAGAATGTGCTAAACAGATAGCATAAAGAATGCCCACGCTCTTATGACATTACAAATGATGTTAATCAAGGACAACAGAGAATGGTTTGGGCATTGACAAGGTAATAAATATTGAGTCCCGATATGCCTACACCAACAGTTTCGCAGTAGTAAGTGCAAATGCAGCACACATGACCAATGTGATAACCATTTTGATGAAGTGATAGGGCTGTTATTGGAGAAGCAGGTACGAATCCAAGCTAAAAAATACACCAAAAGAAACATGGATCAAGCAAAGGACACACTACAAGATATGTGAACTGAATTGAGAAGAAAAAGTGAGGAAAAAATTGACAGGCTCACAATGGAGAAAGATGATTCATGCAGTCACAAACAACTACAACAACAACTAGGCCTGTAAACCCAAATCCATGGGGTAGCCTACATGAACCAAAGCAAGAATTATAGCGAATTGATCACATGGATGATCATTTTCCACTCCTTGCTATCAAGCAATATGTCTACATTAAGAACATTAATATTCTCATCATTTTGTATTACCTCCATCCAATTACCTAAACTAATTACTCATAACTATCACTAGCCCGTACATTGACAATGGAGTATAGTCTTATATTCTCTATTTACTAAATTTACACTGCATATACTCGGTTTTTAACCTATTTGATACAAAACCTCAAGATTCTAAAGTTTGTGTACATAGCTCCTATTTGGCATTTACTCATTCTCTCACCTCATCGACTTTGGACAATATCATCAACAAGTAGCCAACACCAAACAAGTTTATCTTGAATATCTCTACTAAGCTCATCCGTTATAGAATTAATTTTAGGCTATGATGCTTGTGGGATAAACTCAAGCATAATGTTTGATGATTGTGCTATAATATAGAATTAATTTTAGGCTAATAAGTACCAGGTTTCAACCAAGATGCTCGTAGGATACACTCAAGCATGTGTTTGATGATTGTGCTATAATATTGAATTAATTTTAGGCTAATAAGTCCCAGGTTTCAACAAAGATGCTCGCAGGATACAATCAAGCATAGCAATATTCACCTTGTAATCATTCCGACTCTCAGCAGCTCTCTAAGATTTACAAACAAAAATTGAGATCAATACAGAAGCAAATAATAACTCATGCAACATATGAAGCACAAATTCTTCAAATTGAGTGTCATTTCCGTGTCAAAAACATATTGAACATCAATAAACAATACTTATATTACATATCAGATGCACCGAAACAATACCAGACTTTTAAAAACCTTCAAAACTAGGTGTCAAATTTGTGTCACGTGTCAGAATCATGTTCGCTTTCAAAAAGTCAAGAGCGTGTTAGAGCACTATCAAGACATACACTGCTTAAAAAGGTTAAAAAAAAAAAAAAAATCTTTTGACATAAAAGGAACACTAAGCTAATAGTTGCAAAAATAGAGCCTTCAAATATTTTATTTAAGATACTAGTCAAATGAACTGAATTGGGATTCGTTTCGTTAACAAACAACTAAGCCTTTTAAGTAAGCATTATAATTAAAAAAACATGGAAGCAGTAACTATATTAACAAAAGTAACTATATTAACAAAACGAAATTAATATGACATGAGCCAAAATATGAATTTCATTTTGTTAATGTGGTTACTTAATTAGAATGCTTCCTTGTTTTTTTATTTCAAAGAGAACATGTCTTAGAGATTATAAATTTTGATGCTCATTATACATCACATGCATAAAACATGTGCATATTTATGTCCCTATGGCTCCGTGTCCTATTTTTTAAGGATTTGTTATGTTCTCAGATCTATGTCGTATTTGTGTCCCGTGTCCATAACAATGCTTCACAGTCTGCAATAAATGGGATGCAAAAACATGTTCAAAAATCTTCTCATTCTAAGTAATAAACTTACTGAAAATACCACAAACTGTCAACCAAAAAAGAATTACTAGAGACACAACAGGTGAATGTGAATGCACATCAATGAAGGGAAAATCTCCAACAACATAGAAGATAGCCAAGGAATTCATCAGACAAGCAGGAACATGAACCTTCTCAAGCAGCCTAAGCACCTTTAATAATGTGGCTTGCCCTGAATCAACACACAGCAAAAATACCATGCTTGAATTTATATCCAAGGTTTCAGATGTCCCTTACTTCTAAACCAAGAGCCATAGATAAGCAATCTTAATCAGATCAGCAACAAACTATTGCATAATTAGGGATGGTAATGGGCGCATCCATGAGTCAAGTTTTGGCCCACCATATATAAAATTTTGAATTAAAAATGAAAATTTTTTTTTTTTTTTTTTTTTCTAATTCAAAATTTTGTACAAAACGGGCCAAAAATTGATTCATAGACGCAATCCTTAACATCCCTATGAATAATCAATCTCACCTCTCTAGAACAGACAATGAAATGAAACAAAAAAAGACAGCTCCATACTAAGAAAGTTAACTTTTAAAGAAACTGTTTCAATACTTTGTCACATCAGACTAATTAGCTAGTCAATACAAGCATATTCATAACTGACAGAACAAAAAGGATGAACACCTGACTAAAATAATGCTCGATCAGAAACTTTCAAGCATTAAAAAGAAATAACTTGCAACTTCGATTCAATCAGATTCCCAAGAACCACTCTGCTTCCATGTCAAACCCAAGCATGCTTCTTCCCTTGAACAATGTGGTTCATTATTGCTTACGTAAGCACTTGAAATTGAACATAATTTCAAGTTTTCCTTCGGCAACAGGCTGGTAATAATACCTGACATACCCCGCAATGTTGAAGACCAACACAAGAAAAATAAGGCTACTACTGATAAACCAGGCCTTAATAAATCTCCAGTTATAACTTCACAATATCTGATGTGCACAGTCGATGAGTAAATGAGACATTACCATACTATATATAAAGCACTATTTTCAGTCATATGTAATGATAGACAAAAGAAATTCAAGTCACCTCCATCAAGAACATACACACCTTCTAAGCTTCATCTATGTGCTCCTGTAATCACAAGAATATGTTCAAATTTAACATCACAGAAAAGCATTCTGTATGTTCTGTTCTGTATATTTCAGTTAGATGTGTGAAATAGTGAGATGTTACCTGCGCATCAGAAGTCCAAAGAGTAAGATTGTCTCGCAGCAGTTGCATTATGAGAGTACTGTCCTTGTAGGACTCTTCACCCACTGAGTCCAGCTCTGCAATAGCCTCTTCAAATGCCTGCATTTGAACATTAGTGGAAAAAATATCATTAGAAATTGCCAAGAAATTGCATAGAAGGGAACAACATTATCTACTGTTTTAATAGCCTTAAATCATGCACTCCACCTTCTGCAAAGAAATGTTATTTCCATCATAGTTTTAAATAACATGTTACGTAATCCATTATGTGACTCGTTATCTAACTAAAGGGCACAACATTGTATAATTGCTTCAAACAGCCACTTCGTATTCTTTTGGATTGTAATGCATTACTTTAGGTAACATTATTTATCATAAACTAACTTTGTTATGAGTTTTTTCCGAGTATATAAATCCCGTGACTCCTCCACAACACACCACCCCCCCCCCCCCCAAAAAAAAAAAAAAAAACAAAAACAAAAACAAAAACAAAAAACCCAACCTAAATAGTAGCGACCCTTCCTACCAATTAGTCCCTAGCCCATTTGGGTTTAATTCCGTGCTGATTCCAACGCTCTATTTCACTACTCATTTAATTCCGACATCTTTCATTAGTCGATCTCCGTTCCAATGTTCACTGGATAATTTCATGAAATGACTAGTTTGTTTTGCATGCCTAATATAATTAGAGTACTCAATTTGTTTATAATAATTTTGTCTCATGTATTTTTGCTAGCCAACAACTCACGCATATTGCGATATTGGCTAAAATTGAGTTTCCACCGGGACGAACTTGGAACCTCCCCATAAAGTAGGAATCAGTAAACAAACACTCGCTGCTACTTTGTCATTTGGTTAATATTACATTATGACATTTGATAATATCAATATACTTGTTGTAGTTATGATTCTTGTGAACTTGTGCCTTACAAAGTATAAACGTGAAAATTGAGAAATTATGATTGTGATGTTGATTATAAATTGTGATATTATATATTCATATGTTGTTAAAATAGGTTATAATGATATTCTTTTAATTCATATTTTATACAATTGCGATATTATATATCCATATGTTTATATATCCATATGTTGTTAAAATAGATTATGATAATATTCTTTGAATTCATAGTTTTTATAATTTAAATTTTTTTTCCTATATATTAAAATTGTTGTGGATAATCATATGTTTATTTTTATTAAATAATTATAAAAATCGCATAACTACCTTACTCTTTATGTTACGTGTGCTATAATCTATTCATACCTAACGAGTTCATTATGTGCTATCGTTCTTTAAAATATTTTCCATTACAATTAACTCTAAAACTTGAGGTTTAGTTACAACAAATATCAAATACCTAATTAGGCTTCTAGCCCAAAGGAAAAGTGACAGAAATCAAGTTTGATTAGGATTAATCTTTTATTTTATTTGATTATGATTAGTTTATTATTTTATTTAAAACTCTAAATTAAAGTTGGATTAGGCTTTCAATTTGTTTGCACTTTTCCTTGCATGAATGTTTTTCTATATATATGCTTGTACACATAAATTATGGAGATTAGATAGAATTGTTGTGAAAACTGAGAGCATGTAATTTGCTACAACCAAATCATCCTGTATTTGATTCGCGATAGTGGACATGAGCTTTGTTTGAGTGTGATGTCCAAATCCTTTATCAAACCTTAATTCTATTCCCAAATCTCCATCATAAAACCTTAACACCTTTCTGTCCTGCATCAAATTTGGTATAAAAGTTCAAGTTTCCAAAACCATAATCATCTTCCATCTTCTGTTTTATTTTTAGTTTTGAAGAAAAGAAATCTCATAAAAAGAGAAAAAATTAGAGAAAAATTTTAAAAAAAAGTCAAAAAAACTCATTTAGAAAGATCAGAGAAAAAAGAAAGAAAACAAAAAAAAGAAAAAAAAATCTTTTATGCTGAGACTTGACAACAGACTCATCATCAACATCTTCAAAATAGACAATGAACAAGAAGAGGGCATCCTCAAGGACAAAGCCGCCTCCCAAAGCCCAAAGATCCTCCTCAATTGTCGTTCATTGTTCACCCTCAACGATCATTGATAACCGGTAAAAATTATCATCTCTATCACCTTTCAAATTGGGTCCCATTTGTCATTGTCGATTACTCAGCAGGCCAGATCCATCTCTGACTCACCCTCTACCTCCGATCGACGCACCATCCAAAATCAATCGTTGATTGAGCCCGAACCACATTTTCCGACACCTCGTATGGTCAAAAGGAACTTGTCGAGCTCACCCCTCCATTGAGTCATCTCTGTCATCATTCGCCGAAGTTCACCACCCTGAGTAGTAGTCAATCGTCTTCCTTGTCCTCAACCACTCCCTCCCTCCCCGTAGCCATCGCCAGACTCCATCCATTCATTGAGTCAAATCACCAACCATTTGAAGTCATGTCACAGCTCCACCACTGCCCACAACGAGTCGATATCCTGTTTGAAGCCTCACAATTATATTATAGAATGAAGGTTTTTTAGGTCTCGTTTGAAACTCAAGTTCGACTAGTATACACTTCATATTAAACAGAAGAGATCCCATCTATTACAATCCATAACCCGACTTGATAACACTACGCAGTATGCACCATTAAAGGTTTTGGTGATATTGCCATATTGGAACCTATTTCAGGCCCAAATCAAGTCGAGCCAGATTCGAGCTGTGACAAGTCTTAGATATTTTGTAAGATGTTTCTTGTGATTTTCTACTCCGCGTTCTATACACAGATCCAGTGTTCAAAAAAACGGTCTATGCGGGCGCATATGCGCCCGCATAATCATTTGCGGAGTGGAAACGCACAGAATCAGAGAAAATCGCCCTGTCCATGCGGACAGGGCGATTATGCGCCCCTATGCGGATTATGCGGTCGCATAATCCACATAGGACGAATAAGCGGTAGCGAGTTAACAGGTTTCAGAATCGTTTTAAAAAACCGACCCACACCCAACCCTTTAAATATCTACTCTCCTCTTTCCTTTGCGACCCGAAATCACTTCTCTTCGTTCGCGGAAAATTTTCTCGCCCCAAAAAAACCCTAAATCCCTAAATCTCCCTCCGATCACCAATTTCCTCCTCTGATCTTCTTTTCCCGCCGTTAGTCGATCGGTCGACCCGTTCCATTCTTCGTCGACCTTGAAAGTTTTTTCTTCACCGACCTGTTTGATTAATCGATCGGTCGATCGAGTGATCCTTTGGAGGAATCGGTCGATCAAGTCCTCCGATCATCAATCCCTCGGACCTCACCCCCCTTCGATCATCAATCCCTCGAGTCCTCCGAATCCGATCATCAATCCCGTGGTCCTCCCCCCTCCGGCGACCGAATCTCCTCTCCGGCGGTATTTTTTTTTCCTTTCTTTTCTAACTGTTTTTATTCATGTTTAATTTCATATATTAAATTTTTTTTTTCATTTCTGATCAGTGAGATTTTTTATTATTTTTAATTTTTTTTTCCAATTTCTGATCAGTGGCATTTTTTTTATTTTTTAACTATTCTAAGGGTTCGGGTTACGGTTTTTTTTCCAATTTCTGATCAGTGAGCTTTTTATTTTTTTTTATTTTTGTACGTGAATTTCTGATCAGTGAGCTTTCCAATTTCTGATAAGTGAGCTTTTTGATGGTCAAAATTGATGATTAAAAAAAATGCAACTATGCTCTTTTCATCAATGAATCAACATGTATATAAGTTTTATTTGCATAAGCTTTAATCAGTTTGCTAGAGAAATGTAGCTGATAGTAAGGATGTGTTGTATATTATACTATGTAAATGTTCAAAGGTGAGTAGGTAACACTACTACATACTGGTTTTTGATATATGCCTGCTGGACCATTTCAAAAATTATATGACAATACATGCCTGCTGAATTTTGCCTACTAAAACTTTCAGTATAATTTTCAGTATAATATATGTTTCAGTATAATGTCAATACAGTATAATCTATTAATCTGTATCTGGTCCATACTTCCTGCAGAGTATTTTTACTGGTTGCTACAGGACTTATTTGAACTCCTCTTTTGTTTTAATAAAATCTTTTGAAATAGTTTTCAAAACTTATATTTTCTAAAATCTCTTTACTTGCGGTTACTATAATTTGAAAATAGTTCAAATTTTTTCAGTGAGTTTATTGTTTTTCTTAATGGTTATGTAGGAATTTCTTTTAAGGCACATAAATTTGTTTGTATGTCATCATCAATGGCCTCTAATTCAAGTAGTTGTAGACGACCAAATCCATCAAGTGAGAAAGATAGCCAGATTCCATTGAAACCACCAGAATCAAATGATATTGGGTAGAATTATGGTAGGCTAATAAAGAAAGGATCTTATAATGATGTGAAATGCATCAAATGTAATAAGATTATGAAAAGAGAAATAAATAGATTGAAGTAACATATTGCAGGAGTTGGAGGAGAAGTGTCAGCATGTGTGCTTGCCATAGATGAAGCGAGGCGTATATGCAGGGAGAAATTGGAGGGAATCAGGAAGAGGAAAGTTGACAAGCGGAAAGCTGATTATGAGCTCCGGTAAGAGGTACAGATATCAATAGAAAGAGAGAAGAACCCGAACTCACTGGAGATCATAGGCCCCGTGTTAGTGGTCCACTGAACAGACTGGTGAATAAAGATAAATGGAAGCAAACAGTTATCAATGAAGGAGAGAGAAGTGGAAGGAGCTGGCTCATGATTATGCGGCCGTGTGGGCATATGCCAAAGGAATTTCTTTTAACACTTTCGACTGTGAGGAGTTCGATCTGCTTTGCGAGGCTCTTGGCATGCACGGTCCAGGATATAAGGGGCCCAGCCAATATCAATTCAGAGTGCCTCTCTTAGATAAGGCATACAAAAAAATTGAAGACAGCTTGGAGAAGTCAAAAGAAGCATGAGATGAATATAGCTGTAGTATTTTGACTGATGGATGGACTGACAGAAAGCATAGAAGTATTATGAATTATAGTGTCCATTGCAAGGGCGGCACATGCTTCATTAAATCCATTGACTCGGCCAATACACATACTGGCGAATATATATTGAATTGAGTGGAAAACTGCATTAAGAAAGTGGGTGAGAAGCGCTTGCTGCAAGTGGTTACTGATAACCACCGATCCAACATGGCAGCAAAAAATATGTTGAAGGAAAGAAGGCCTAATATATTTTGGACCAGTTGTGCACCCCACACTATAGATCTCATGTTGGAGGGTATTGGTAAGATACCAAAATACAAAACGGTGATTGAGAAGGCAAGATCAATGACAATTTTTCTCTATACGCATCACAGTATTCTGACTTTGATGCACTCATTTACAAACAGGAGGGAGCTTGTTCGTCCAGGAATCACCAGATTTGCCACCACCTTCCTAAAGCTTGAGCTGCCTGGTGGACAAAATATCATAGTTGGCTGCCATGGTTTCTTCAGATAAGTGGGATAACAGATGGTTCAAGACAGAGAAGGATAAGTCAACTAAAGCCATAATATATTCAGACTCCTTTAGGACAGACATTAAAAAGCTTTTGAAGGTATACACTCCTTTGTTTAAATTGTTAAGAATTGTTGATGCTGATCGTAGACCTTCAATGGGTTTTGTATATGAAATGTTGGAAGATGCAAAGGACGAGATCAAAACTACTTGCAATCGAAAGAAATCTGCATTTAGACCAATTATTGATATAACTGAGAAAGAATCCAGGGGCAGACTTGATAGCATATTGCATTTGATGGCATATTATCTTAATCCCTATTATTATTATAGGGATAAGACGGTCCAAGATAATACACTAATAAAAAATGTCATGCATTGCATATGCATATTTTATCCTGAGCATGACGTCCAAGATCAGATTGACTCGCATGAATTTCTTGTCTACAAAGATAAGGGGGGACTTATGGGGAGTGGCATGGCAGAAAGGTACCGATTGGACTTTAATGGCACGGATAATTTCGATCCAGGTAACTTAATACATGAAATTTAAAAGAATTTAATATTAAATTCTATTCTTTCTAATTATTAACATATTAATATATGTTGCTTTGATAGCTCATTGGTGGCATTTTTATGGAGGCACCAAATCTTCGACAAATAACAATTAAGCTCCTAAGCATGACAAGTAGCTCTTTAGGGTGCGAGAGAAATTTCAGTGCATTTGAAGGTGTAAATACTAAATACTACATTACTACTACAATGATTATATATTTTATAATTTTCAATTATATTATTTTCAGAGTTAACACTCTAACTTTCTATTTTCTCTTGTGTAAAATCATATATAAATTTATAAATATATACAAAGAAGAGGAACAGGCTGGATGCTAAAAGGTTGAATGATCTCGTCTTTGTTCAGTTTAACAAAAAAATGGCACAGAAAAGGAATGCGAAGAAGGATGGAGATAGTAAGGATGTGTTGATTGCTTCAGATGATTTCAAAGCTTTGCACTGGAAAGATAAATTTGTTAGAGAAATAGAGAATGATGACGAAGATGAGATCTTTCCTGGTTTCGGCTTGACATGGAATCTTATTGCTACGTCGAGTGGAGCTAACGAAAATAGACTCAGGAGGAGCAAAAGGACGCTAAGGAGAGCTGCAGCGGGAAGGAGAGCACAAGAGGGTTCATACAGTGCAGTTGTTGAAGATCTTCCTGAACATGATCAAGCTAGAGCTGTTTTAGAAGTGCAGCGGGAAGGAAAGCACAAGAGGGTTCATACAGTGCAGTTGTTGAAGATCTTTCTGATCATGATCAAGCTAGAGCTGTTTTAGAAGAAGAGGGTGATGATGCGAATGACGATGATGATAGCTCGAGTTGGAAAACAATGTTCAATATGAAAATGACAATGAGGATGAGTAGAGAATTTGTTGAATGGGATGAATTGTGTTTGACAAAAACTTGTATTATTTTTTGAATATGTAAAACTCATTACTTATATAGTTGACACAAACATGTATTAGCAATGTGTGGATTATTGTCATATGTTCATTTGTAAATGCATTGTTCATTTTTATGTATTAAAACTTTCTTATATATCATATATATTGATTCTCATTTAATTTTTCTTTTCGATTTGCAGGTGAGCGACGTTTTTGATCCATACATACATGCGTCGTTTTTTTTTTTACATTGGGAGTTAAAAGATAAGTCTTTCTATCTTTTTAATTTCTTATGTAGAGCCAGTTTATATTCATTTCATATGCTTACGGTTATTATTTATAATTTTTTAGAGTTTTATAGCATTAATATATCCATTTTTTATAATTATTATATTAATATATATTAAAATATTAATATTCCGCATAATCCGCATAATCGGCGTGTAATCCGATTATGCGTTATGCGGTCCTGGACCGCACGCATACTGAAAACGCATTCTTGAACATTGCACAGATCCCAACAATTCTTTAAAGATTTGGAACTAAAATCTGTACTACTCTACTACATCGAGGTAAATCCGAATTGCACCAACTATCCAGTCTATTAGTATTTGCATTATATTATTGTTATTGCCCATATTTGATGTACTTATCGTCACCTATAGTTGTGTGATTTTCTTTATATGTTGCATTACGTTACATTACATTACATAATCAGGAACTATATTTCCTACGTATAGCAAATTTTACATTTTTAACTATCAAGGTATGTTATTTTGATCATATAGCCACCCATTTAGTTCTAATGTCAAGGATTTGTGCATATTCATCCCGTCCGTGCTTGGTTGAAACTACATCCGCATTAATATAGGACAAGTTATTACATGCTTCTTGGTTGGAAGAACTTTAAAGGGCTATGAGAAACCCAACAAAACACTGATATCATGGCTAAGTTGGACGAGCTTTTAGAGAGCAACCAAAAATTTCGAACAAGCCATGCTGCAATCATTATACATCTAGATAACTTAGAAACACAAGTCAATGGAGAACAATCCAATGAAAATAATTGTATAAATAGGGATAGACCTAGTTGATACCACGGTTTGGAAAGAGGTAATAATGAATGTATTGAGGATATTGAGGACGAACATCAATATGATGATATCATACGAAGTCAAAGTAGATGTCCCTGTTTACGATGGTACATATGACTCCCCGCATTTCTGTGATTTGTTTGCAGATACGAACAACCTTTTTTATTAGTACACGATGTCTGAAGCCCTCAAATCAAACTCACTAAGATAAAACTACAAGGATCAGCTAAAGTATACTAGATATTTGCAAAGAGATAATTAGCGAGAGAGAGAGAGTGAGAAGAATCGATTGGGACAAGGGTCGAGATGAAAGAAGAGATCAGAAAGAACCTACTTTTAGGAATCGCCTTCTTGATCATCTGCCAAAATTAAAGCAAGGAAATATGAATGTGAATAAATACATGTGTAAATTTTATGAGTTGATAGTGTCATGTGATATACGTCAGAACAGTCACCTTACGCTTTCCAGATTTCGTACTAGACTTAGATTTGACCTTCAACATGAAATGTTACCGCATGGTTGATTTTAGTGCGGCATATCAATTAGCTCTCAAATTTGAGAATTTGCAAATGTCTACAAATAGAAAGTCCACCTTTAAATTCAGGAAGCATTCTTAGAATGAGAATAATGCTAAATCTATTACTATTGTCCCTAAAGATGTCAAGGGTAAAACCACAACTGGTGAGTCGTCCCCACATGCTACTAAGAGGACTGTGTTTTAAATGCCATGGTTTTGGTCACTTCATTTACTAGTGTCCCACATCAACTCAAAGACAAAAGTTATAATGAAAAATTAGATGAGCATGGGAATGGAGGAAGTCTAGAAGCTCAAGAAGATTCTAGTGATGTTGAAATGATTTGCGAATGAGTACAAACTTGTGTGTTATTAGATGCTTTCACACTACATCGAGAGATGAGGTCTAGCATAGGTCTAACATGTTATGCACCTGTACTACACACAATGGTAAGAATTATAATGTCACAATTGATGGTGATAATAGTGTGAATATCATCTCTAAGTCAACTATTGAGAAGATGGGTCTCAAACCAGAACCACATCTACAACTATACATCACTTGGGTAGATAAGAATGTTCATTCCATTATACAGAGTTAGTTTTATCTCTATTTAGTTTCCAAACTACTCTGTACGTATTTAGTGTGACGTCTTATTCATGGACACTACGTATATCTTGCTAGGCAAACAATTTTTGTATGATCTACAGGTGAAGACTTCTGGAAAGTCAAATATATCCACGGTTACATTTAATGGAAAGAAAACAGTATTAACGCCTTTCTCAGCCAAGAGTCAATTTGAAAATCAAGAGAATAGGTAGATAGCAAATAAGAAAGGTTAGAAATCCCTCTATTTTGAGCATATGAGTCATGTTATAGATCAAATAGATCATGGAGTAGACTCTAGGCCCCGAAAGCCTATATTATTTACATCATTTTCCATTAGGAGATATGCCTGACACACCCATAGAGTGCATGAGAAAATCTATTGGCTGATCGTGTTTAGCAATGATACTTACATATTTGTTACATAATTACATGGTAGAGTATAGGGATTTTAAGCTAGTGATTAGAGTTCGCCCCGAGAGATTCCCTTCTGGAAAATATAAAAATTCTTCACACTCAGCATACGGAACTCCTTTCAGATTTTTAAGCGACATAAGTATGAGTGCTTATGAGTTGGATATTCTGTAATAACTCAGCATTAACCCAGTCTTTGATGTTCCATTCGACTCTTCAGCTATTGTTCCCTATCTGTCATCCTTTGCAATAGCAGATACACAACTCTTTCTCGCTCTTCTACCATATGGAGAGCATTATATGTATGACACCTGGTCAGTATTCTAAAACTCAGTTTAATTACTCGCTATCGAGTACTTGAAGAACTCGACGAGTATTCATTTAAAACTTGGAATATTAATATTTAAAATATATATATACTAAATTGTCAGAGAATATTTAATTTCATTACTAAAAATCAAAATATTTAAATATTATAAAACAAATTTCATAGATTTCCAATACCATCTTAGAGCCATTTATCAATTAATCAAACTTGTAATTTTTATGAAAAATGATTTCATCTCTACCATATCTCTCTATATATCATATAATTTTCTAATTTAGATTACAGAAAAAAAAATAGCAAAGAAAAAATATTAGATTAAGAAAAGATTGGAGATAAAAATCAGCAAAATAGATTTCTAATTCAGAAAGAAAATCAAAGGCTTTGCCTCTTCTACTGAGCCTATAATTCAAACAAAAGATTGCAGAAAAATATTTAAGAACATTGTGATATAAATAAAAAAGATTGCAGATTTATGAAAACGAAAAAAATGCAGAAAAAATCAATAGAGAAAAAATGAGCGAGTTTTTAACAGATCAAGTCTGAAACTCGAAACTCGGCCGAGTTAGCTAAGTACTCGTTCTATCCGAGTTTTCAAATGATTTCTCACAACTCAACTCATTTTTTCAGCGAGCCCAAGTACTCATCCAAATCATCTCAATTTTAGAATAATGCACCTGGTTATGGGCTTGTTCCTTTCAATGTATTCTTTTGCTTGACCAGTTTCACCCAGACTTGTAAAATTTTTACTGCCGCACCATTCAACGGGGTTAATATTTTCAATTCAGGGAGATTAAAATTAGTCTTCTGTTATATTTGATTAGGAGTAGTTTTTTATTCTATTTAAAACACTAAATTAGAGTTGAAATTTGTTTGCACTTGTTGTGCACGTAGTTTTATATATGTGTTTGTATGTGTGCGCAATCTTGTAAACATACTTTATGGATATTAGAAAGAATTGTTTTGTAAAACAAAGAGCACGTCATGTGCCTCTTCCAAATCTTTCGTGTGTAATTCGCAAGAGTGAGCATGAGATTCTCCAAGGTCTGAGGCCCAAATCCTTTATCAAAATCTAATTTTATCTCCAGTCCCATATCTCCACTACAAAACCCTAAATCCTTTCCATCCTGCGTCAAAATGTCTATCGCAGAGTTACTAAAAACCACATTGCCCAGGTCTTCAGTCAGCCAGTAAAAAGGAAGTATTTATGATTTGTATCCTCCACAACAGGTAATTACTTGGTGCAGCAACACAATAGCTTCTACCTTCACCAGAATTCACAAATATTTGAAGTTGGAGAACCAATGTGCTTAACCAGTAGAAACACTGTCAAATGTCCAAGAAGCCGGAAGTATTCACTTAATAAAGCGTAAATAAAGCTTCAGAGGGTTTTCTTTTCCTTACTTTAGAATTTGATGACACACTACTGTTTTTAAAATGAACATTGTACTACTAATGCATTATCATGTATTATCATGCACTTAGAACTTACCATAGTTTAAACACACATTGTGTACTCCATAACTATGAAAATTTACCTCAATGGTTATTTAGAAGGTGATGGCACCAGATACTTGGGGACACACTTGAAGATCATGCAAGGGAGCCACACAAGGTCAAGGACTGCATTTTGGTGGGGAAGAGGAAAAGAGAGAAAATCCTTGACTATAGTTACAATGTTAGAGTTGACTGCTTGTAATGCAAAGTGTTAAACAGAAGCCTTGCATCTACATCCTCGTAGATATCAGCCACAATGTGAATCTTTATTGGGCCTTAGGGAGCAAACAACATTAGATTATGTGGAGAGCTCTCTTACAGAGTAAACAAAGTAGCAGATAAAGAAATATTTTTAGGACTGATTTACTATCCAGAGAAAGGCTCAGATAAAGTCAATCCTCTACTTTTTAATCACGAGCTCTGCATACAAGGGAACAAAATTCCTATTCTTGCATTATCCCAACATCTACACCATTATTATTTGGTCTAAACATTGACCTTATATAAAAGTATACATATGGTTATAACAAGATAGTCCCTCGACCTTTCCAAAAAAAAAAAAAACTAGTCCCTCAAATCATCCTTTCGGTATTTTAAGCCAGTTATTCTATGATAGGAAACAGTTTTAAAAAAACAAGAAATTGAAACAGCACATGACAGTACCTAAGCAGAAATATCTTTTCAGGTAATCAAAAAGCTCAAATAATATATTTCAAAGAACTGTTAGTTGCCGGTGATAAATATCATTTTGATTCTGAAGCACGGACTCGCCAAAACTATGGTTGTACTTGTGCCGAACACGTATTGGCATGGATTTGTGCCTGATACGTGATCGACATACGGGTTGACAATGGTTTTTCCATATTCGATACCAAGTCGTGCAAAAAATGACCGATCACGATCCACATGTCGCAAACATGGCAAAAGTGTGTTGGTTGTTTTGATTTAGGTTGCAAATGGGGATTCTAAAGCCCATTATCCATCTATAGAATCCTAAATCAATTGATCCTCTCTCCTCCTCTCATAACCTTAAATCATCCTAACTCTCTCTCCCCTCCTTGATCGCCGCCCCGGCCAACTTTGATCCATCATCCATAATTGACTCCGTCTTTGATGCCTCTCCCCTCCCTCCCTCCCGCCTCCAACTCTGACACTCTCACCTCCCAACTTCAACTCATCTTCCCTCTCATTTTCATCCATCTGACTTCATCTTCTCAATCTCTCCCGCCTCCAACTCCAACTCTCTCTCCCCTCTAATGCCCCTCCTGACTCCGACTCCTTTCCCCACTCGCTCCTATCCAGATCGCCGATTTCATCTCCCATCTCTTCCGCCTCCAACTCCGACTCTCCCTCCCCTCTCTCCCATCTCGTCTAAGACTCCTCTCTTCTCTCGCTCCCATCTAGATCCCCGATTTCATCTCCCCCTCTCCTACCCCCAACTCCGACAGTAGCCTCCAACAGCAGTCATCTTCCCTTTGCAGCACAGTCCAACTCCGACAGTAATCCTCCAACCGCGGCCCATTGCCCTGTGCAGATAAATTTGTTGATTGAATTTTACAGAGTTTTATATATAACAGTATTATTAAATGTTGCTTGTCTTATCCCTGTATCTTATTTTTTAGAACTTTGTTGTATTCGTATCTGTCTATATTGTATCCGTGTCTCACATCCATGCATCATAGTATTTGGATAAGAATGGATATGTGGAGGTGTAAATTTAGTAAATGACAGACCCCTAAACTATAGTGTTGTAGCACTGGACGGACAAGAGATACAAATGAACAGTCAGTTTAGATATTTGGATTTTATTATTTAAAATGATGGAGAGAACGATAATGATATCAACCATAGGATATAAGTTGGCTGGTTGAAATGGAGTGCAATGGGAGTTTTATTCGATCGTAACATTCCATTAAGGTTGAAAGGAAAATTTTATAGACTGCTATTAGGCCAGATTTATTATATGGCACGGAATACTGGGCTACAAAGAAACGTCATTCACAAAAGATAAATGTAACAGAGATGGATATGCAACAACACTTCGAGAGATAAAATGATAAATGAAAATATTCGTGCTAAGCTAGGTGTAACCCCCATCGATGAGAAAATGCGAGAAAATTGCTTACAATGGTTTGATCATGTGCAACGTAGACCTACAAATGCACCAGCTCAACGAGGGGAGCTTATCAATATAGGGCAAGTTAAAAGAGTGAAGGGAAGACCGAAAAAAACATGAATGGAGGTGATACGAAAAGGTATGGATTCTAGAGGTTTAAATAAGGAGATATTACTTGATAGGAATGAATGGAGAAGTATTATCAATGTGATCGATCCAGCGTGATTCTCTTTTGGTTCATGTAGCCTTCCCCCAAGAACTTGGGATAAAAGGCTTAGTAGTTGTTGTATGTGGAGGTGGATTGATGCATTTACTCAAGCTGATATCAAGGGCGCCTATGAGTTCCCAATCAACCTTGGATGATGTTCTCTAGTGAAATTTGCAGGAAATGTACCATATCATCCTAAATAAGCTCCTCTACCCGATCAGCTAGAGTTTATAACTATTTCATCGAACATCAAAACACTCCTTATCTAGAAGTCAGAGCACTTCACGTGATAGCTCAATCTGTACCTAAAAATGCACCAAGAAAATATCCTCTTTTTTTAAAAGAAAGACAGCCCGGCCTTAGACCGGGACCTCCATTACCAAATATCCACTTACCCAGTGAGAATACCTTACATGTACTCATTTTACCTTCTGAAGCAATGCATCAGCGTTTTTCCATTATCCATAAGGCATATGCTCTTCTGCAACACCCTCAATGGGTGTGGATGAAAAGTCGAAGTAGCTCAAGCTCACTAAGATAACCAGAACAAGGACTTTCGACCCTCACTAATTAATTAATGCCAACAATAGATTGTTTAACCATCCAAAAAGGATTAGACAAAATTTTATGAGCAGTTGTCACACTCTATTTGGTGCCAATTAGCTACATAGCAAACTATGGGTAAAAGAGAGGATAGCATTTTAACCCCAGGAGGATAAGTACACCATTTGAAGGGTATCTAAACATAACAATATCATTATGCAGGTAATGCTCATACCGCCAACAAGGCCTCATAAGCTGCATTCAACTAAGCAAAAATTTCTCAATTTCCCAGATTTATGAATATATTGACCCTAAATCAGGGTGTCATATATTAAGAAAACCTCTTTGCCATTAGTCGAAGAAAAACAGAACGGATCCGAAGGTATGAGTATTTTGATGCAAAATTAGATGATAACTTGTTACAGCATTAACAAGAAAAGGGTTATATTGAGATGAAAGTAGAAAACAGCATTGATAGATGTAACTAACCTAACCCAATATAATATTTGTTATTTATAAAAAAATTTCACATATATTTATATTAAAATAAAATTTTAAAATGAATTAACTTAACCATTATTTTATAGCCATAAAATATTATTTTTACGAAAGCCCATAAACAATTTTCCTAGAAATATTTTAACAATTACACGAGAGCCCGAGCCCATTAATTTGGCCAAGCCCAAAATAATAATAATAGGGATAATAATAATAATAATAATAATAATAATAATAATAATAATAATCTAAGTCATTTTTTGAGTCCAACACAAATCACACTCAATCACCAAGTCAACTTTTAACTTAAAATAATGATTGAACCTTCCATTTTATCTCTCTTGTCTTTTCCCTCCATCATTCAATTTTTAATATCCTTCGTTAGTCAATTATATTAATGAGTCATTTGACCTATTTAAATAATTTAAGAGCTTATCTTAAAAGTCTCTCATAATCAATTGTACTTATGAGTTACTTGATCAATTTCAAATTTGTCTTTAAAATTCTTCTAAATATGTCCCGTTTATGAGTCTTGTGACCTGAATTCAAATCTATCTTTAAAAACTTTCTAAAATAGTCCCATTTTGAGTATTTGACACATTAAGACTTTCTTTCAAAATTTCCTATTTAATTCCATTAATCTCTCCCTTACGTCAAACCCTCTAATTCTTATTTAAATCCCACCATTCATTTTAATTTTCTTCTTGCAAACCAAACTCTCTCCTTTCTCCTTCTCTCCACCTTCGCCGTCGGAACAATGC
The DNA here is from genome assembly GCA_036321105.1 of Dracaena cambodiana. Classification (NCBI taxonomy): domain Eukaryota; kingdom Viridiplantae; phylum Streptophyta; class Magnoliopsida; order Asparagales; family Asparagaceae; genus Dracaena; species Dracaena cambodiana. The sequence continues at coordinate 40,856,845 of JAYEPQ010000010.1, read as the reverse complement.
CGACCGCGAAAACACCACCGATCACCAACACCGTCACCACCAGTAATAGTTCGCCGACAACCAAAGCGCCATCAACTACTGAAGAACCGTCAACCACTAGAGGAGCCATCTAACGAGCATTATCTATTATCCGGACAATCACCACACCATCTAAGCCATCCCACCGACAATCATTGTGTTGGAACACCTCTTGCCAGAGCACCACTCGCCAAGGCAACTCCTCTCCCTTCTTCTCCCTTGGAATCCGTCTAGAGGTAAGAACTATATCCCTTCCTTAATTAGATTATGTCTTATTGAATATAGGAAGATAACCCGTAATAAGAACCTAACTAAAATCGACAACCCTTCATTTTATAAACCCAATAAGATGATTTTCCCATTTGTCTGTTTCAATTTCACTAGCCTTTCACATATAAAAAAAAAGGACTTACACAAATTCAAGAAAAATCTCTAAAATCACCAAATTCCATATTTATCTATTTTAATAATTATGTAATGCTTTGTTATATAGATGTTGATTTTGATTAGAAAATTGAGTGAAGTTATTTGACGAATGCTCTTTCAGACCAAGGTGAGTTCATTCTCGAACTCACTATTCTATATACCATTCCTAATAGATAGGAATTTATATAATTGTTTCAATTTTATATAATTGTTTACTTATGATATAAGTTACTATTTATATCAATAAGAATTGTTTAAATAACTTATATCTTATTTACAAGAATTGTCTCACATGCAATTTGATTATCCTACAAACATAATTCAAATGAAGCATATGTTACAAAAACTAAAAAAATAGTAATTGAAATGCTAATTGATAGTGATGATAATTGTAATGTTGTATGGCTACGGTGTCAAAAAAAGAATTCTAAAAGAAAGTAGTTATTTAATTAAAAAACGTGTTTGTACGGAAAACCTCCCACTTCCTTACTCTTGCCTGGTCGCGTGTCAATATGATATGCAGTCAAAAATCCCTAAAACTGGTGGTTGAAATTTCACTACCATATTACAATTGAAAACGTCTCTCTAAGATTCATTAAACTATAATAAACTTGAACAGTTAAACTATACTAGAACTCAAAGAATAGAATCAGGATCATATTGATTGAAAAATGTATTGTACTAAACTTGGCACGATCTTGATAAATGTAAACAATACTGGGTTGGAGAAGATACTTATTTATGTGAAAACTGTGTTTCAATTATATTATTAAGTTGTACAACTGATTTTTGTGCACATTATGGGTGCGTGGTAATTTGTTAGATCGCATCTGAAAATTACTGTTTGTTATTGTGCAAGTCCAGGTCAGCTCTGAACAACCATGTGACCATTTTCCTCGGTCTGTACAGGAGACAATCGAAACACGGATATAACATCAGTTAGTTTCTCCAATAATCATTGACACCTTAGATTAGAAAATTTAACATATAGACTAGAGCTTAACTTTGATTAGAATAACCATTATAGAATATGAATTAATAAATTAATTCAGATTTTATAATTACATTCATATGCACTTTGTCACTCATATTATTCATGCATATTTATTTCAGTTATTCTTACTCCATCTTTTCATAATGTTATTATCTTTTTATTTGGTCATGATCTAACGACCTGTGTGTGTATGCCCAAATTCTGAAATAGATACATGGAGCAAATTGAAGATCTGATGGAATGCTGAAGCCAACACATTGTCGTTCTTTTCCTTCAGTCTTGAACTTAGTATTTTAGGTTGATTCTGCTCTTAAAATATTCTATCTTTATTTATTCCTTTATCTTTACTTCACTATAATCCAGTTTTGTCAATTTAATAAAATTTCTATTTTCTATTAAAATATTATTGTGTATTTAGTTGTGGCAATAATTGATATTGTACTGAGGCTTAGCGTAATTTTACGAATACGTTGCCGAACGACTCGGCTATCCAGCCTGCGGATAGTAGGCCATTACAATAGAATATTGTTCAATTATTGAAAGTTTACAGACATCAATTTGGACTAGGATCAATTTGGCTACAGGGGATGCAAAGAAGAACCAATTCATACCTTTAGGCTTTACATTTTGCTTCGTTGTAGATAGAGATGACAAAATATTTTGCACGTCAAGTTCTGTACATACTTATATTTTGCAGGTATGTTAGATAATTAAAGACTACACAGCTATATCTATATTTTAGACAAAACGGTAAAACATTCTCCGTATTTTGTTCCATTTCTCAAACATATAGATATAGAACATTCACATTGCTCAGAAACTAAGTCAATAGCAATAAAGATTCAGATCAGATTATTTTATATTTTTACACCCTTCTAAGAATTACAACTAAGATGTAGATAAAATAGCCATCCATCATGTGAAAAACCACATAGACAAAATTAAACTGATTGTATCATAAATAATTTCACAAATTTTTCCTAATATAACCCCAATTAAGAAACAAAGTGTTCTGATGATCGGTGGATCATAAAAACAATTGCATGATTTTCCACCACAATAGCTATAGCAAGTATCAAGGTTGCTATGAATCTGAAAGGGGGTTTTCTAAATCAGCAAGGAAACATGCACTATCAGCTTCATTAAAAAGTTCCTCTTGAGCATAAAATATATCTAAGTTCCAACTTGTAGATTTCAAATCTTAATAAGAAGATAAAAGGACGGAATAATCAAGCAGATTTGTATCTATCAAGCAAAACTATAATAAGACAAACCTGTTTTGCCATGCTACAAGCCCTCTCTGAATGATTAAGAATCTCAAAGTGGAAAACAGAGAAATTAAGCGCAAGTCCCAGCCTGATTGGATGCGTTGGTGCAAGATCAGCCAGTGCAATATCCTATTAAATAATGAGAAAATTTATTTAAGAAAATAGACATAAATATCCATCGATAATAACTAGACAATTCACAAGAACTTGAGCCTAAAGGAGTAAAAAGGTTAGCAGTTCAGCTTTCCAACATTAGCCACTAACTTCTAGAACTAATTTTGATACTTTTCTGAAAATTTTCATTTGCAAAAAAACTGTCAGTATATAGTAAAGAAAATATTAAAAAAGACGAAAAAGAAAGCCTGTCATAAGGCCAATGAAAACAGTAAACAGAATCTGTTTCTTACTAACCAAAAGTAGCAACATAAACCCTTATAAAATAGGACTTCAAAAGCAATTGGGAACTAGAAATACCACAAAAACACTGCCACATAAGATATTCGAGGACAAAGATCCTTTAACTTAAAAAAAAGAAAATTTATGGAAACCGAAGATCCAAATAAAAACAGTACCAAGGAGTAAAGATTGTCAAGAAATTGATCTCTCTAACCCAACAACTCGAAATATATCTGATTTCTTTGATCCTATGCTTGCATTGTCATCTATTTCATGCAACATAGAGGGAAAATAAACCAAAACATTAACAGCCAGGTTAAAACCCCAGTACAAAAAATCCTAACAGGAAAATACATTCTTTTATAGGTATTCTCTCTATCCTTTACTGATAAGCAACAAGAATTAAGTGTTTTCATGCTGCTAGACACTCCTTTAACATATCTACAGATAGAGTACTAATCTTGTAGGACTTGCCTATTTTTTACCAAGGATTAAAGCAAAAGGTGGAGGTAGAGGTAGAGGTAGAGGTAGAGGTGGTACAATAGCTTATAGGCCAGGCACCAGTGCCAGATACCCAAAGTTTCAATCCATAACTAACTTCCCATGCACACGTGACATTTTTTCTCTATGAAAGAGAAACTAAAGTGATAAGTGTCTATTTGTTGGATAAAAACCTTTACTCTGACAAATAATTACCAGACAGTCGTGAGTTTTTAGTCCGCTCCAAGTAGAATAACCACAATTTGCAGTGGCAATGGGATGAGATGGGGCTACAAAAGTAGTGTTTTTTTCATTGTCTTAAAAGACATGAACCAAAATCCAAGCCAAGGAGCAAAACAACTACTACCACAACTAAGCCTTTTATCCCAAGAACAACCAAGCCAAGTACAACTAAACCAAGACGAGGAGCAATGATGTTTATAATAATTCTAAAATACTCTAAAAGTAATCACAAGTAGCATTGTTGGGAGAGAAAACCCTAGGTTATGTACTCATATAGGAGTAGTACTAAGATGGATGATCTTCTAGGATGCTCCTGCTTATTAGCATAACAATAATCCTTACCACGTATGAAACTATTTACGTTATTAAAGAGGCCAAGCGGAAAAGTTCAAACCATGAAGGAAATTTTTCATGTATCCAATGTTTCTACTTTTGTCAAAATAAGAAGGGTCAATAAAAAAATATTAGAGACAATCTTTTACTTCCACATATACACTATAATAGTGAGTCGGTCTACTATTGAAGAACAATTAGGTCCAAGAGGGAAAATAAATAAAAAAAAGAAAAAAAGGAAATCAAAATACAGAGTACCAAAAACCATAAAATAAATTGAAATACAATTTCTCAAAACCTAAGAAGAAATACAGATGTGGGGGTTATCATTTTTTATAAACACAAAATGATGGTGTTTACGGTATTTACGTGTTCGTCTAATAGAAAACCCTGAATTTTAAAGATTGGAAGCAACCCTTATGTGAAATTCAAAAACCTAGTATCAAAAATTCCTTAGAAAATTTGAATTTGTAAGTGCATAAAAATACCAATCTATGCTGAATAAAACACTCTAACATAAAGAGAATCCTGAATTGAAAGTATTTTATTTGTTCTTATAGACCAAGAAGAGAAGGGGCAATTATTCATAATTGTCTTCTCATTATTAACCATGGTACTAAAACCTAAGGAAACAAGGGCTTATAAGCTATTGCGATTTTTTAAAATAGTATTTGCACAATAAGTTTTAGTTAACTCATCCTCTATAGTATTAGTATGTTCTTAGATATACATATGTGGTGAGGTTAAGGAAAAAGTGCCGAAATTGCAAGGGACTAATAACAAAAGCACCTAATCTCAAAATCAGATTTTCATAGGATTTAACCTCCTTTGCTTTACTACAGGACAAAAATTAAAGCATAATGAAATTTAGGGGCAACAAGGCCTCTCTATAAATGAACCAAGATAAACTTGCAGGAAAAAGTAAGTCAATTTAAGTTTTTAACTTGTAAAACTATAAGTATTTGTTTCCAATAGTTCTCAACTAATTATCAAACAGGTAAGATGATGAACCTTGATATATGGTACTTAGCAGTAGAAAACAGATAATTTTAATTAGAGATATTACCTATTTTCTAACTAAAACAGAGAAAGCATGTGACTTGCTAGGCGAAGTATTTTCAGACAAGTTTGACTCTTTAGTAAACCAAAGTTACCAAACAACTACAGAAAAATCTTGATAGTAATAGAGAAGCTTAAGAAGAGTCAAAGTAGTTAAGGGCAACTAAATGAGTGGATCTTTAAATCAAGATGAGTTGGGTCACAAACAGGCATTAGCAGATCCTTTCAGAAACATAGGAATTAAAAGTCTTCTAAATCAAGCTTTCTTGTACGTTTATGAACCAAGACAGGTGTAGGTAATCAATAGCCATCTATTTCTAAAAAACAAAAGGAGAGCAACCTTAGGCCTAAACATAAGAAATCTTCAATTAATTTCAAACCCTAGTGAATACAAAGATCCAAATGCAATAGGGCCTCAAAATTATCTCCCAACTTCTACAAAATAGTTAAGTTAAAAGGGTTCTCAATCAAGTATTTTCATGTGTTTCTGAACCAAGAGTATTTAGGTCATTAATAACCATTATCCATTCTACTGTAAAAAAAAACATAACCTTTAGGCCTAAATCTAAGAAATCCCTAATTTATTCCAAACCTAAATTCAAAGAGGCAAAACCTAAATTCAAAGAGGCAAATTCAAGCCTCCTCATGTGTTCTTAGGTGTACTTGGGTCATAAATAACGAATCCAGATACTCTCCAGAGTAGATGATTACAGAAAATGTCTCATGTGCAATCTCGGCCAACCACTAAGTTGGTGGGTAATTAATTTTTTTTATTTAAAGTACATCGAATGATCCTTGTAATCTTGAGATTTGGATAGGAACCAAATCCACAAACAACCATTGACAGATCAATTTGGAAATAAAAGGAATTAAAATTTTCTAAATCAAATGTTTCCCGTATGTTTTTAAACCAAGGGTAATCAATTACCTTTAGATTTAGAACCTCTCCACATTGTAAGATTACATGGACCGTCCTCGTCATAACCTCCACCTACTAAGTTGATGGATGTTTAAGATTTTTCCAAACTAACACAACCACACCCTATGTGATTTGCAATATTTTCACTAGAAGAATCTGAACTACCTACCAAACAAAGTCCTTTTTGGATGCTTAGAAACAGTAGAAGGAACTAAAGAATAACTTCCAAAATAAAGTATCGGAAGTATCTCACTTTCAAATACTTCATATGATTGTTTGTCATCTTTTATAAGTAAGAAGAAAAGGATAAATAAGATGTTAATTCTTTTAGAAAGACATGGAAGGAAAGAACAGAATAAAATAATAATTCTTTCTACTTCCATAGCTCTTACCACCAAAAATCATTCGAAGTGAAATTGAAGAAGTGAGGATACCCACCAAACCATACAAAAAGTAACATCCAATTTCCTTTTTTGGCCAAACAAACATTTTAAATAGTGGAAGTGGCCTTACGTCCCCAACGTCCATTCTCTTTCTATACAAAGAAACACACCCTCAATGCGAGGCTTAGATTGCACCATTTGTAATCTTGTGCCGAGAAAATATCTTAACTATCATAAAAAAGGAATATTGAAGCCTAAACCTAAGGAAATCCCAATTAATTTCAAATTCGAAATTCAAAAGCAATAGATCTCTAAACAGCCCAAATTCTTAAAATAGTTACTATAAAAGGCTTCTCCATCAAGCTTTTCCATGTGTTTCTGAACCAAAAGTGTTTGGGTCATCAATAAGCATTATCCAATCTACCCTAAATAAAATTAATCTTTAGGCCTAAACCTAAGCAATCCCCAATATATAACAAACCCTAACTTCAAAGATTCAATTCAATTGAGCCTATCAACTATACTACCAACTTCTACAAACTGCACAAAATCGCCGGAGAAAGAACCCCTAAACCCTAAAATCACTTCACCTGAGCCTTCTTGTAAGCCTCCATGGTCTGATCCGCAGCGGCCTTCCTCTCATCGCCGATCCTAAACTCGGCAAGATACCGATTATAATCCCCCTTCATCTTCAAATAGAAGACCTTGGACTCGCTAGAGCCCGCCGCCGGCACGAGATGGGACTCCAGCAGGTCGAGGATCCTCTTGCAGACCCCCTCGAGCTCGGCCTCGATCTTGGACCTGTATTCCTTGACGAGCTTGACATTCTCCTCGTGCTTCTTGCTTTCCTCCTTCTGCTCGATGGAGGAGACGATCCGCCACGCGGCGCGGCGGGAGGCGACCATGTTCTTGTAGGCGACGGAGAAGAGGTTTCGCTCCTCGATGGTGAGCTCGCCGCCGGGGCCGGAGAGCACGAGCTTCTCCATGAAGGAGCCCATCTCTTCGTACCGCTCCGCCTGCTCCGCGAGCTTCGCGAAGTACACGTACTGCTCGCGGGCGAGGCTCAACTCGGTCTCCATGACCGCCATGAGGATTGGCTGGTGCTAGCTGCTGATGGTGAGATTTGCGAGAATTTCTAGGGTTTTTATTTTCCTTCTTTGGACGTAATTTATCTGGTTTGTGTTTTGGGCGTCCGTCGATGAGAGTTGGGGTTTGGCCTTTCTAGGGAAAAGGGAAAGCTTGACGGGGACGGGATTGATGGGGAGTTTCACACCACTTTTTGTATTGAGCTCAATAGCTGGTGTATTTTTCTCCGAACGACTCTTGAAAATTGGGCTCACTCAATAGCTCAATATCTGGTGTATTTTTCTCCGACTCTTGAAAATTCTGGGAAAAATAGTGTGCTTCTTTGGAAACTCTCGGTTGATTTGGACTTTTGGGGAGGAGAATATTCCTACCATTTTTATTTTGGAATTTTTACATATCAGTTCCTTGCCTCTTTAAAAATTAAACTTTTATTCTTGATATCTTCATATTTTAATTTTAATCCTCAAAACATTTAAGTTGCTTCACTTTAGTTCTCTGATTAATTTTTAATCCGAATTTTCCTTTATATACCTGGAAGAGAGAGAAATATCAGCTATTTCCCTATTTTTCCTCTTCCTTCTCTCTTACTCTTCTTATTGGATTCCCCTCTCCATTGGATATTGGATTAGGGAAACAAAAGGAAGAAGAAAGAGAGATATTAACTGGAAGAGAAGAGAAAGGAGAGAAGAATGGGGAGGTGAACCCAATAAGAAGAGGAAAAGAGGAGGAAGAGAAAGAGGAGGAAGAGGAGGAAGAGGGAAATGAGGAAAATGAGGGAAATAACTAATATTTCTCTCTTTTCCAGGGGTATAACGGAAAATTCGTGCCAAAAATTGCTTAAGGGGACAAATGTAGAGTAACTTAAAGGATTTGGAGATTAAAATCATAATATGAAGATTTTATAAACTAAATCATAATTTTTAAAGATTTAAGAGACCTATATATAAAAACCCCTTTTATTTTTTTTAGGGGTTTTTACATATCTGTCCCTTACATCTTTAAAAATTAGAATTTAGTACCCCAAATCTTCATATTTATAATTTAGTCCCCAAATTCTTTAAGTTACCACAATTTAGTCTCAGCCATATTTTTGGTCCAAAATTTCCGTTATACACCTGAGTTCTTTAGTTTAGTCCTCCATTTCCTCTCCATCCTCTCTTCCTCTTATTATTGGATTTCTCTCTCTCTATTCTTCTCTTTTCTCTCTATCCTCCCAGTTTAATCTCTAAAGTGAAGTAACTTAGAAGAACCCAAAAAAGAGGGAAGAGATAGAGAGAGGAGAAAAATAGAGAAGAGAACCCAATAAGAAGAGGAAGAGAAGAGGAAAGGGAAAGGGAGGACTAAAGTGAAGTAACTCAGGAATATAATGGAAAATTCGGATAAAAAATATGGTATGAGACTAAATTGTAATAAATTAAAAGATTTGGAGACTAAATTATAAATATGAAGATTTGAGACACTGAATTCTAATTTTTAAATATCTAAGGGACAGATATGTAAAAACCCCCTTTTTTAAGTTTGATGGGGAGGGTATTGATGTGGACTTTTTGGGAAATTCTGTTTGCGCACGGCATTTTACTCTTGGCACTCTGAATACTCTTTACACTAAACTCCTATTTTGAAATACTATCATTTTACTCTCTGCACCCAATTTTTTTTCCAAAAATACATATCCTCCTTTTCTCTAACTGCTCACCCGTCCTATCCCATTTTTATCTTTTTTTTTTGAGTCGGATGTTAGTTTAAGAGTAAAAAAAATTTTTGGTTGGGTATCAATACTCGATCAGGAATCGTGCTGATCGGGTATTAATACCCGACCAGCAAGCGAAGTCTCTCCCATAAAAAAAAAAGCTAATTAACAATAAATTTCAAACAAATATGCATAAAAATCTAAAAAAAAATTTAAATCGTATCTTAGATTTATTCTTTGACACCAATTGTATATTGGAATTTTTTATTTGCATAAGAAAACTCAAATTCAAATTCCAAATCCAATTTTCACTTGTCACGGTGAAATCAAAAAACTTAAAATTCTTCTAATCTTTTCAGGAACGCTAATGTAAAAAATTTTTAGGGATCAAGAAATCAAATTGATGCTTTTATAGGAGATGTGTTTTTATTAAATACCAAAAAAAATTATTTAGGGTTTTAGAGAGAAAATAGATATGAAAGCCGATGAGTCATAGTTCCAAATTTTAAGAAGTCTTAGTTTGGAATTTATAAGGGTAATTTAGTCCAAAAAAATAATGACAAATTTGTAATTATTTATGCCATTTTTAAATAGAATTTCCCGGACTTTTTGGATTGGAGAATATTCATGCCATTTTTATTTTTTAATAGACATTCTAAACGAGCACACCACTTGGCCACCACCTCTAAAAAGAAGGAGTATGGCGCTCATCAAGAACTTCCCTTCTATAATAGAATCTGATACTTGTCACTAATGAGATTCAGTGAGGTCTCGGATTTGATTTACTGGATAATTGAGGGAAAGAGAAGGCCTTTTATCATCCCCTCTTCTCACTTTATTGACTTAAAAATTTGCTAGGCATACATTTTCACTAGAAAATCCAAACTTTAACTAGATATAATGTAATTTTAAAAGGGATTTATTACAATAATTTATTTTGTGGATATAAATTCAAAAGTATCAGAATGAATATTTAAATATGAAAAGTTGACTTATAACATATATAGTTATAAATATCCTTTTACAATAGGAATGTATCAAGAATTTTTTTTTTTTTTTTTACAGAGAGATCTCTGATAAAGTATAAGTGTAACAAAAAAGAACAAAAATTGTTTCACTTATAATCTCTATCAAATTCTCTCTACGAAATTTTTTAATAAGGAGTATTAGCGGTACAAGGTAGTTTATGCAGTTAATCCTAGTTTATGCTATTAGTCCTTTTAAAAGAGAAGTAAGTTAAAAGTTATTGTAGTGCTAGAGTATATATATATGTAAGTGGTATTTCTCATAGTTGATGTACTAATATTTCCATCTTTTTTGCTTGTCAAATTTACATGTACATAATTTTCTGCAATATTACTCAAATTGAAGCTCCATTAAAAGTTGAATTGAGAATATCTCAAAAAATTAAAAGAAAATGAGCAGCTAAAACTATGGCTTATTAGCGAGAAGTTAAAGCAAAAATAAGTAGTCCCTTACTATGAAAATTAGAAAATTGTGCTGTGTAGTTCTCCCTCCACTAACAAATGTTGATATAGAAGCTTTTGTTATGATAAGTTGAAATCCAAAAAAGACATATAAAAAAGAATAAGAAAATAATATAATTGCATTTAAATGAAAATATAAAATAACATTAAAAAAACTAGATTACATTTTCAAGAGTTAAACTCAAACACACATATTTTTACAATATTATTTAAATTGAGTAATTATCAAAACTTGAATTTGAAATTTCTCAAGGCAATGTTCAATGGGCAAAAGTAGAGCCAATTGAAAAATAGACTTTGCACCAAATGTCAAACTGACTAGACAAGAATAGCACTGCAAACATTCTCCTATACAAGACCACACATATAAAAATCAACAAACTTTGGGAAGTTCTGAAAAAGCATACCACTTGTACTGGTAAGCACTTCCTAAATTAGTAAATAATTATAACTTTGTCATTTTAATGGCCAAAAAGGATTAATCTTCAAACACTGTTAAAATATTATGGAGACTAATCCTGAACGGTTTGAAGACGTGGGGACTAATCCCGACTCATAAAAAGTATGCTCACTAAAACAAGTGGGTGCTTCTTTAGAAATTCCCCAAACTTTCCTGTTATAATAATATGGCCAAGGTCAAACGTGCCCAAGGAGAAATTGTCAAAAACACACAATTAAATAGCATCCCCTCATGAATTACAAGAAATATTAATTCACAAGCCATATGTCAACAGCATGAAACAGACAGCATCCGCTTAAAATTTAGCATGACCTTTGAATATTATTTAAAAAATCACAAATTAAGATCACTAGAGGTACATCATGAATTTTATATAAACATACAATAATAATTAACTTAAAGTACTAAATAGAGAAGGAAAAATCCCTCCTCTTAACACAAAGTAAGCGGGTAGTTATAAAGGCACGCGTCAGATGTACAAGGCCACATATCTTTTAAGGGCTATATCATTTTGTCTTTGAAAGCTTGAGAATTTTCTATAGACACACTCTCTTTTTTCTTTTTTCTTTTTCAAAATACCCTTTTTAACAAAAACAAATTGTATCATGCATTTACATCTTTGGCCACCCTTCGCGCATCATGGTCTTCTCCCGGTGCCAAAGTTACCGCTCCCTTCTTTGATTCCCTCTATTCTCCTTTGGCGAACACCCCTCGCTGTCTCCATCTTCTCCTTCTCCCTTTGGGCCTCCAAACCCACCCGCCCACCTTCTCCCCCATTGCCATCCTTTCTCCCTTCTCTGCTCGCCTCCATCCCGATCCACCACCATCCCCCAACCCACCACGCCCTCCCCCTCCCTCTCTCCTGCCTACAAAATAACACCCTAAGGAACTTAGAATAAAGAAAAAGAAGAGGATATACTTGAAAAAAAAAAAAAAAAAAAAAACAGTATTACAAACTTGCAACTATAAACGATTTTAGTAGTTATGTCCTTCGATATTTAGAGTGTGCCTTTATAATTATCCAAGCAAGCTCACTACGCCTGTATTACAGGCCCATCACATTCTCCTCGTGGATACATCTCTTCCACTCTTCCTTTTCCACTTTCTTCTCTTTTTCTGAAACCAATTATATAATGTATACATACTTATCAGTGAAGAAAAGGAGCTTCACATACATATCAATGAAGAAAGGGAGCTTCTAAGGTCACCCTCATGTTTTTAAGTGCACTCTCAAAAATAGTTTTAAGAGTATTACACGGACATGCTTTTGTATTTGTCCCCGTCGACTTCTAAAATCAAAACACATCAAATATCATTAGATGTTTAATCGTTGGATGGCTATTTAGCTCTTTCGACTTTTAAAAGCTGCCTGAATGAGGAAATTGTGGAGAGGGTGCCGTTAAAAAAAAAAAAAAAAAATCATTGTCTATTTGGTGCCTAAAAATTTGAGTGCTCTTAAAGAACTGGGGAGTGCCCCCTGAAAAAATAAAAATTATCCAACTTGAATTCAAACCTTTTCTAGACTTGTAGATATTGACTTTAGGACATGCACGATAAAGTATTGTGGTGGTCTAACAAGTGATTTTTCGATCGTAATTAAATTACATTCAAAATCTATATTAAGTCCATTCTTATTTGTCATAGTGATGTATAGACACACTAGTCATGATAAGATATCTTAGTATATTATATTTGTTGATGATATTATCTTAACTAATGAGACAAAAGTACAGATAAATGCCAATTTGGTAGTATGCAAGTAAATCTTAGAATCTCGATATTTTAGAATGACTAGGTTTAAGAGAAAATATACAAAGTGCAAATTTAATAAATAAAGAATATGAGACTATAATATTATGACACTAAGCGAACAAAAGATACAAATTATCAATTAGCTAAGGTACTTGAGCTAAGTATTCAAAATAATGGATATATCTTATATTGATGTCAACTATAGTATCCAAATTGGTTGGTTTAAATGGAGGAGTTTAATGTGAGTTTTATTCAACCAAAACATTTCGTTAAGGCTGAACGATAAAATTTTATAGGAATTTTATTAGATTAGTTTTGTTATATAGCATGAAATTATGAATTATAAATAGATGTCATTCACAAAAGATGAATACAACAGAAATGTGCATATTCTGTTAAAAGAATAGTAACAATAAGAGAAATAAAATGAGAAATGAATATATTATCACTAAGGTAAATAAAGTGAGAAATGAATATATTATCACTAAGGTAGGCATAGTCCGTATAAAGAGAAAATCATCTACGATAGCATGGTCATATACAACAAAAAAGTATACATGCACCAGTTCGACGAATGCAATTTATTATCATAAGAATGTTTCCTCTATCTGCAATATTAGTAGAGAATGATACCATTACGAAACAAAACAAAATTTTTATTGATATTTGGAAATTATAATACTCAACATGTTTTTTCACTAATCAAAAGAGGATTATATTCGATATTTCTGCTGAGTATGACAATAAAAGTATGATCAAAATGATCATTTTTTACTTTCATTAACTATCCTGCAATACCTCATAACTTAATAGTCTCACATCAGATGTGAGATAAGAGGAAGAGTAGGGTATATTGATTCCTATAAAGTCATAAAATAACTATAGCTAATACTTTTTAGGGAAGAATTTGTGGTTAATTATAAATTATTTTAACTCTTGACATTTTACTGAACCTTGGTATATTCCTATGCAAATATATTGTCAGCATTTGGCTATCCAATTTCCAGGTGGGGGCGTTACATATTCGACAAAAAATTTTGATTGAAGAAAAACTCTTTCTGTATGATATTCAGGAATGATTTTCCTGATTCTCTTTATCCACATATTCGGAGTGGTTTTGTAATTTGAACTGTTGTAATTGCCTCTTAATTTGTAGAAGATCATGGTAAAGCTTCATCACGATCTGATCGGGGAGATCGTGGTGAAACTGCACTATGATTTGGTCAGTTTGAATAATTGCCCACTAATAAGGATGTGATGTTTTCGCTGGTACTCCATATGTCGACGGAGTTGGGATGACTTTCTTAGCGAAGTTGAAGTTAGTCATTTTTTTTAGATTCGTCTTGATTGGCGAGAAATTTTACTCCATTTAGTGAAGCTGTGATTCCTCAATTAGTGAAACTGAGTGTCTTTGGTGTGGTCGGGTTAAGATCTTTTGTGTGGCAATGCTGAGATCCTTTATATGGCGAGGATGGTTATTGGTATGTCTTGTATATTTGCCAACTCAGCATTCTGATGCATTAATTTTCTTTGGTTGGTCTTAATTAGTTGTAAGCAACTTTTTACCTCATACAAGGATAAGTTAAAAGAGCACAAAATAACCGAATAAAATATGAATGAATATGATACAAAAAATTAGATGCTAAATATTTAAATGAAGATATATTGCTCGATAAGAATGAATAGAGAAAGAACATTTATGTGATCAATTTTACGTGATTCTTTTTTGGTTAATATAGTCTACTATAACTAATTGGGATAAAAGGGTCAGTTATTATTACATATTTCAAATTTCAAAGTTATATCCCTAAAATTTGAATCCGAGTCCACTATCAATAATTTTGTCTTCGAGTCGAATATGGGGGAGTGGGGCCGTACAGCACCTTGTCATGTTGCTTTTCGCTCGCATGTGCAAGGAAAAGTGTACTCCCATGTACTCAGCTCTCTCCCACGATAATTAATCAATTAGTTTTGATCATATACCTCGAGTCTTAACCCTTTTACTCTCCACACACGAACAACATATCATCTCTCTGGTTACATCTTCGGAAAATTCTAAGTTGGCACACAGCTTAACTTAGAGAGCACCCCACCTTAAGTTATAAATAATTACAAGTTTGACCAAGTTACCCTTTATTTTATTATCTACTTCCCAACACAATCGCTCTCTCTCTCCAAGCACGCCCCCAAAACTATAAATTCTTAATTTTTTGTACTTCTAAATCCTAGATTCCAAATTTCATTCTCCTTGAATCTATTCATTAAAATATTTTTCTATGTAAATTAATTTAAATACTTAATTAATAAAAAGGTGATAAACACATGAAAAATACTATAAGAAAGAAAGTTCAACTTCTAACCTAACCAGAAATCAGTGCCTAATTTCTTTTCATTACTTAAAAATTGTAAGAAAAATTATATGAATCAAATGAAAGAGAAATTAAGGTTAAACAAATCACATTAAAGCTCACCATAAGAGTTATTAGAATTTGAGAAGGGACGATGGAAAAGTAAAGACGGATTTGAGAATGACAATTTTCTAGGGGTTTTCGAAGGAGAGCACCATTTTTTTTTCTAGTAAACCTACTTAAGAACTGTCCGGGCTCAAAGCGCGAATCAAAAATACAGTGGTAGGTGGGCTCACTAGGAAAAATAGGGTGCTACTTTAGAAACGCCCGTGCTCCCTAAGCAAATGGTGGTCGCTAAGTCAAGCGCGTGATCGTTTAGAATTTGCCTGCATTTTCACTCTAGAGGCGAGAATGCGACCAGATAAAAAACCCCAGGCAGTCCCCAAAACTCCAAAGCGTCTCATTTTTCTTTCCTTCAATGGAGCTCTCCTGCCCTCCTACCCTCTCGCTCCCAGATCTCCTCCCCAATCGAATCCCATTCGCTCGATCTCCCGCTTCCCTTCTCCTCCCTCGCCTGAGACCCCTCGCTTTCGTATACAAATCTGGTAAAAAAATAGATTTGGGTTTGCTTCTTTTTTCCTTAGATTTATCTTTCCCCCCTTTTCAGGATTGAGGTGTCGAGCGTCGGAGGAGACGTCGACCTTCGTGTCGCAGTTCGAGAGGAGCCCGAACGACACCACGGTGGATAAGGCCGTGGAGATTCAGGGAGAGGAGACGGAAAATGGAAAAGAAGAGGGACGTGTTGTTGATGGGGAACAGAGCGAGCACATAGAGTTTTTGAAGAAGTTAGATCTTAAGGTAATGGGAGTTCTATTTATTTTTTGCGATTTTACTTTTTTGGAAAATTTACAGTGGCAGTTCGAATTATTCTATTTTTTTTTTTTTAACTAGAAGGAATCAGTTAATCTTTTAAAATTGCCATGTGTTGTTCGAGCATCTTTATGTTTGATTTGTATTTGATTTGTATAAGGTTCTTGATTCTTATGGTCGTTGGATAGTCGAATAGAAATGTTAGCGGTTAATTTAAGTTGTGAAATTGTGAGAAAAGGATGTATTAACAAATTGAAAAGTTCAAAATGATATCATAATATTAGAAAATGGGCCAAATTCTTTATCAAGAAAACTATCCACAAGGTGGGGCTGGCCATGAAACCTAGAAGCACGACGGAAGCCTACCTCATTGGGTATGCTAATGAAATGTATGGTTCTTATTATGTTTTATGGTAGATCTGTTCGAGTTAAAAATAAAGATTTCATTTTGTATCTTGCTGGTAAATTTTTTTTTCTTGTTTCATGCACAATTTATGCAAGCACTGTAATCCAGCTCTAGCATAGTGATGGGCATCCAATAAGACATTGCAGTATATAGCATGTCCTCTGTTTTTCGCCATGGATCTGGTTCAGAGATGAAAAGAAGTTTTGTCACAAAATCCAGATAGACTCTCTAGTATCTGCTTGTGCAAAATGAGGAGGTAATCCATGGTCAGGGTGCGTCAGACCCTTACTATGTGCTGTCTTGAAATCTCTGTCGCTTCCACTTCATATTTTCTAATCTCTTGTCAGTAATTTGCATTGAAGGAGGAAGTACTGGGGATATATTAAACATTGGCCCACATGATTTTTGGAATTTTTAGTTGCGAAATAAATCACCAAGGTAGGAATTATGCATGAGAAAACCCTATATTATGGAGTGCGAAAAGTTGCAATGTGGCATGCATGTGGGGAAGTCTGGGTTACAAGATCGACAATCGATTCAAGTAAGTAAAATAACAAATATACGAACCAAACAACAAAGATTTTGAGATGTTTAGCATAAACAATTATATGATCAAGAAATAACACTAGTAGATGAATGTTAAATCTTAATAGAGATAAAACCTAAACGAAGATTATTTGAACAAGATTAGCATATTCAAAGTGTATTATCAAGACTAGGGCTTTAGGCATCAAGGGAAACGCACTCACAGTCTTAGTAAATCGGCATCAGTTAATAGTAAACTGAAACTTAAGATATAGACATGAAATAATCTTAAGAAAAACTTGTCTAAATTAAAGGTGTGAAAATTACCAGAATTTTGAAATCAAACAAGTAATTTCAATATGGATGCCGGACAGTGCTAATGGGAGACCTGATTGTTAGCGAGTCAGATCTATTATGTGGGCCGGTGTGTTGCTTCTTATCATGCATCAAAGAGAGTCACAACAGTGAAGGCCCATGCGCTTTGCTATAGTGAGGGAGTGGCGACGAGCGTGGGGTCTAGCTTTGGAGCTGATGTACAGGTTTGGCAGCAAAGAATGTAGAAAAAGATTGTCTTTTTTATTAGTTTACTGAGAAGGTTGCAGTAGATTAGGAGGAGATGGAGGAATAGGCTGTTATTGATGATTAGTGTATTTCTTTTTTCTTTATGACTTTATCTATTATTTTCCCTTTTTTTTTTTTTCCTTTTTTTTGTTTCTTTCTTTCTTTTCTCTTTTTTTTTTTTTTTTTTTCCTTTTTTGTCTTAAAATAAAAATCACAGAAACAAAGATGAAAAAAAGGTGATGGAGAACGTGATGAAATCTAGGACTCGATGATGGATCTTTCATGCTCTTATACCAAAATTGATGGGGGATAGAAGTGGATTAGAGTTTTTTTTTTTTTTTTTTGGATTTTGGAGATTTAAGGTGAACTAGGATTTTGAAAGTGGGTAGGTGGGAAAGTTAAATTAATAGAGCTTTAGGGTTATAATTTTGGTATACGGGAAGAGGTAGAAATCGTAATGAGATTTATTTGGAGATGTAGTGGAAGGCAGGAGGAAGGGATATGATTTTATTACTTAAATTTATTTTAGATAGAGAGATTCTTAATATTATTCGTGCCTATCACCATAAGTAAGACTTGATGAATCTAGTAAACGCCAATTTTTGGAGGATTTAGATGAGATGTTACAGGAAATATCATTAGAGAAAAACTCTTTATTGATGGTGATTTTAATGGAAATGTAGGAATTAATTGTAATGGGTTTGATAGTGTACATGGAGGATTTGGTTTTGTAAAAAGAAGTGAAGCAGGTAACTCGATTCTAAATTTTTGTTTTGTCCTATGATTTGATTTTAGCTAATACTTGGTTTAAAAAAAGATTTTCTCACTTGATTATTTTTAGAAATGGATCAAGTGCAAGCCAAATAGTTTTTTTATTAGGAGGGTAGATTGAGGTATTTGCATCGATTGTATAGTAGTGCCAGGTGAGAGTATAGTAACCCAATATAGGAACTTAGTTTTAGATATTCGTAGTAGAAGAAGACTTAAAACGGATTAAGAATAAGTTGGATTCTAAGTTTAAGTAGTGACGGTTAAACAATGATTAAAAAGTTTTTTAGATAGACTGATACGTGAAGCAAATTGGAAGATACATTATGATCCCATTGTAACATGGAACAAAATTGCTAGTTGCATTATGATGGTAACTAAAGATATATTTAGTGAGTCGAGAGGTGGTGTTCCATTATGTAAGGACACATTATAGTGGAATAAAGAGATAAAAATGCTATTAAGATCAAGCGAGATTTTTATAGAGATTTAAAGAATATTGATGGAATGAGCATTGAGAAGTATAAGCTAGCCAAGGAGGCTGAGAAAACTGTTCAGAATGCAAAAACTAAAATATACAAAGAAGTGTAAGAGAAGTTGGACCATAATGATGCTGAAAAGGATATATAGAGGATTGCTTGAATAGGAGAGAGAGTCTAAAGACATGTATTGTAAAATGTAAAAATGAAGATAGAGGGTTCTATTTTAAGATGAAGAGATTAAAAAAATAGACATTATTTTGGTGGATTTTACAGTGGGAGTTTTACTCAAGATTTGGAGGCCTTGCTATTCCGTTTAAGGATATAAATTGTAGTTTTATGTGTAAAATTAAAGAATCTAAAGTAAAAGAGGTTTTGAAAAAGATAAAATAAAAAAAAAACTATTGGTCCAGATGAGATTTCTATTTAGATATGGAAATAACCTAGGAGAGATAGGTGTGAAGTGGCTGACGAATCTCTTTAAAAAGATTTGACAATATAAAAAGATACCAAATGAATGGAGGAAAAGTATCATAATATCTCTATATATGAACACGGATGATATTTAAAGTTGTTCCAACTGTTGTGAAATTAGGGATGAGAATAGGTAGGTCCTAGCGTCAATTCTCGCCCAATTCAAATTTTGAATTAGAAAAATGAAAATTTTATTTTTTATTAGAAAAATTTTGAATTAGAAAAATGAAATATTCAAAGGTGTTCTAACTACCTGTCCATTCTCACCCCTATATGGAATATAATTTATGTATCACACTATGAGCCTTTGAAAAAGGGTAATTAAATATAAATTAATATACTCAAAAAATATCAATATTTTATAGTTTGAGTTCATGCTGGGATGGTAGAGGACAGACGCTATTCATTTGTTTCGTCAATTTATGGAGCAATTTTTAGAGAGAAATAGAGATTTGCATATGGTTTTTATTGATTTAGAAAAAATTTAAGATAAGGTACACATAGAGGTACTTTGGTGGATATTGATGAAGAAGAGAGTCCACACAATTATATTGACATAATTAATGATATATATGAAGGCATAGTGGAATGTCAGAACTTGTGGTGGCCTTACAAGTGATTCTTCAACCACAGTTGGATTGCATCAAGAATATGCATTGACTCCATTCTTATTTACTTTAGTGATAGATAAGCTTACTAGAGCTATTCAGGATAATACATCATGGTGTAGACTATTTGTTGATGATATTTATTTTAGTTGATGAGACAATAGCAGTGGTCGATGTGAAGTTGGAATTATTGAGGCAAACATTAAAAACTAGAGGATTTAGATTGAGCATATCCAAAATAGAATATATTTAGTGCAAATTTAGTAAACGAAGGATCCAAGATTATAATACCGTGACACTGGACGAGCAAGAGATGCAAACATGTAATTAATTTAGATATTTGGGTTCTATTATTCAAAACGATGGAGAGATCGATAGTGATGTCAACCATGAGATCACAATATGCCATTAAGTTTGAAGTAAAAATTTTATCAGACTGCTATTAGACTAGTCTTGCTTTGTGGCACAAAATGTTTGGTTGTAAAGAGATGTCATTTACAGAAAATGAGTGTAGTAGAGATGAGCATATTTCGATGGATATGTAGTAAAACTAGGAGAAATAAAGTGAGAAATGTAGATATTTGTGCTAAGTAGGCGTAACCCTATAAAAAAGATGCGAGAACAAAGATGTGAGAAAATTGCCTAAGATGATTTGATCATGTACAATGGAGACCTGCATATGCGCCAGGTCGATGAGTAGTGCTTATCAATATAGGACAAGTTAAAAAGAACAAAGGAAAGATTGAAGAAAAAAATCAATGGGGTTGATAAGAAAATATATGGATACTAGAGGTTTAAATGATGACATATTGTTCGATAGGAGTGAGTGGAGAAGGATATCCGTGGGATCGATTCGATATGATTATGTTTGGTTCATGACTTTATTTAGCCCACCCCAAGTACTTGGGATAAAAGGCTTAGCTTTGTTGTTTAGGATTCTGAAAGTGGGAATAACATACAATCTAATCAAATTAAACTAAACTAATCTAATCTAATGGCCCTCATGGCACTTCGTTTCGTATACGTTAAGTCATCTCTAATTTTATCGATTAAATTGAGCCTTTAAATAGGCAAATGCAGGCACTAAAAATAAAATATCCACTAAAATAAGAGCGTCAAACACCCACGTCATGCACCTGCGGGGTGCTGTGCGTCCGCACATGTGCCTGCACGCCCGTGCTCATGGGATGTTGCGCCCGCGTCTGCGCGTGCCACACTTAGGGCGCTCTTTCCGCTTCGTGCATTCGTGTGTTTCGTATCCCGGTGTGTCTGTTGTAACCACTCTGCGTGTGCTCTCGCAATCCAGTCTTCAATTACGAAGAGATTAAAGGGTTCCCAAAGTCTATAAAAATGCTTCTCTCTGAAAAGAGGAGAGGGGGTGGAGACGAAAATAAAAAATCTAAAGAGGAGACAAGCGGGAAGAGAGGGAAAAAAGATCTCTCACTCTCAACAGAAGAATGGAGTTCTACGTACTAAAAAATGTCATAGAAGGAAGAAGAGATCATCAAGAGATTCAAAGAAAGAGATCCAAGAAAACAAGAGCACTTCAAACTTCTCCTTCGACCAGCAATAGGGTGCTTGCAGCAGCTTCCAAAAACCCGGTGCGCGCACGACGCCTAGCAATCGGGTGTGCGCAGCTCCAAGCAACCGGATGCATGCGACATCCAGTAATTGGGTGTGCACGCAACCTAGCAACAGGGCATGCATAGCAATGCCTGGCAACTAGGAGCATGCAGCCTAGCAAACAACCGCGCACAATGCCCAGCACCCACGCGTGCAGCCCAACACCTGTGTGCGCGACACCCATCAACCAGGCACACGCGACACCCAACAACCAAACGCGTGCAGCCCAGCAACCGAGCGCACACATCGCCTCGCAACCGAGTGTGCCAGCAACGGGGCGTGCGTAGCACCCAACAATCGGGGCGTGCAACCCATTAATGGGGCGCGCGTGCAGCCCAGCAACGGGGCGTGCGCATCGCCTGACAACCGGGCGTGCGCAGCAGCGCTTAGCAACTGGACGCACATAGCACAGCAACTGGGCGCACGAAGCGCCCAGTAAACGGGTACGTACAACGCCCAGCACCCGCTCGCGCGGTGCCCAGGCGCACCCAGTAAACGGGTGCGTGTGGCGCCCAACACCTGCTCGCACGGTGCCCAGCAACCGGGCGTGTGTAGTCCAGCAATCGGGCTCGCGAAGCGCCCAGCTTCAAGGCGTGCGGAGTGCCTAGCAACCGGGCGCACTCGCAACACCCAGTAGGGTGCGCACAGCGCCTAACTGGGGCATGCGACCCAACCAACACCTCAATTGGACAATCCTGAGAGGCGCCCTATGGGGCGCTCGCCGCCCTGTTGGGCGCACGCGATGGCCTCAAGCTCTATGCAACAAGTTTTTGAAGAAATGTATAAGAAAATCAATAACCAATCCTCTTAATTTTTTTCTGGACGGGGGCTCTACACACGCATCCCTGGTAGGGGCGCGTCGCCTCCTGCACTCTCGGTGAGCTATCCGAGTAGCTCGACTCCTGTGTAACTCGTGCGATATGGTTCGAGGGGGACATATTTAACTATATTTGATAAGTAATGTCTTTCCAGCATTCAAGAAGATTTGGGAGGATAATGGTTTGAAATGTCAGCTTCATATATTAGATATGCATTTATGCGTACATGAAAAAGAGAGTGATACGTCATCTGAAAAGTTGTTTGCGGTCTTTCAATGTTAAGAGTATCGGAAATTCCGAACAACCACCCACACCTTAAGCATTATGAGATGCTATGAGTATAATGTTACTCTCACTATTCGTGCAATAGAAATTAGGTCAAGCTCGAATTCAAGTTGAAACAAATAACGGACTCAAGATCCTCAAAGAACACTCATAATTTGTGAAGCCCGGATTAGTTATGAAGCTCAAGCAATCATATGCGAGGCTTAGCCAGGTGTGAATCAGATTGTGCATAAGGTTCAACCCAATCTTCACCCAATCAGATGAAGGGCTAAGCTAATCTAAACAACATACTGTCCAACTTGAGAAAAGAACTTTCTTAACCATAAAGAAGCTCTCATGTTTAAGAAAGGTGAACAAAATCATCAAAAGCAACACCAAACTTGCTTCTGCCATGTGATTTGCACCAATCTTGATGCATATACATATGGCATAGCCCATTATATTGGGAAATCTTTATGTTTCAGATGAGGCTATATCCATCATCCAAGTAACAGCCGATATGGCAAACTGTAAAAATATCCGGATGAGTCAAAAATAAATATTTGGACAGATATCCGTGGCTATTTCATATCCTTGTCAAGTCTGGAGGTACTTAGATCTGACTATGGAATTCATATCATTCAACTATGATTTCCTCCAGCACTCGGAGAGTCTTTGTTTTCTCATTATGGGCCTGCTCCAGTTCTCCTTCCATTCTTTGACGACACTTCAGTCTGATACGGGTTTAACAAATTCCCAAAGAATTGTTTCTTTCCTCTGTATCAAGAATTGATTCAATTTGCAATTCAACTGAGGGTCATGCATGAGAACTATGAAATTTCCAAGGCTTCTTCATGTCCTCATATGATTTATGAGGCTTACAGTATGACAATCAACCAAGCCAATATATCTCTATCCCAAGACAAACATCTATCTTGGTAAGAGATCTCCTGTAAGTTCAACTAAGTTAAAATCTAGTCGGCTTTGCGCTTGAAAATACTCGTATTCAACCGAGTAAGATGTCTATCTTGCCATCTATCCAGACGATGAAGATGCACTCAAGCAACTTAAAGTTTCACATAGAGCTCCTCAGCCTCAATATAAAGTTCAAAATGACACTCGTATGTCTCAGCTTCCGTGTGAGGCTTGTTATGACACTTGCATGTCACAGCTTCCATGCGAGGCTTGTTATGCCACTCGCATGTCTCAGCTTTCGTGTGAGGTTTGTTATGACATGCATGTCTCAGGTCAAATTCGAGGCTTGTCATGACACTTACTGTTAGTCTATAAAGAAGGCTTAAATTGGCATTAGTGTGTTCAAATCATCACATGAGGCTCATCTTCAGGATTGCAACCATTTTGCATCCAAGGCTAAAAGCATAAGCCTTATTTTCAAGATCATATAGTATATAAGACATGTGAAAGAGACTTCCTCTCTAAAGCTCTCTCAAAATTGAAGTTATGTGATAACGATATCAGGTTTGAGCCCACTGAAAAGCTAAAGTTTCATGTGAGGCTCACGACCGTCGTGTCTGCATCGCTGGAGATAATGCTCATTCTTTTGAAAACCATTGTGGAAATACGACTGACATCCATTATGAAACTGTCGATGTTTCAATTGTCTGGAGTGGGGTATAACTTTCTCCTGTCGTCTCCAACTCATCAAATTGAAGGTCAAATAATTTGAGACTTAAATCACTCTAAGCTTAATCTCGACCAGCTCAAGAAAGACAAAGTCAGGTATTATGTTTCGATATTCTAATACCAAACAGCTATCAAATCGATGGGCATTCACGTTCTGCATCATAAGAACATGTGGACATCTTGATATCGGTTGCACGTATCCTACCACTGCTTATCATGATTAACAAACACATCATGCTTGCTCGCCGGGTTGATCAAAACCCATTCTCTTCGGAAGGGTTCGATCATGTGTGACTCTATCCGATGATACTGAAGATGAAAATCAGGAAGTCCCTCAATTTTATCATTACGAACGAAAATCATTCCGAATGGTGGAGAAAATGGGGGTATATCTTCATCTAAATGCCAATATTAAATTTCGGTAAAGAGCGTTGAAACCTGCTCCCCTCCTTCGTGTCCGAAGGGAGAGAACCAGATTATTATCACAAAACTGGTAGGAGGTTGGGATATGTGATAACACCCGACCCTTTGGATATAGATGATATGATTTGCTAAAATGCAGAAAACTCCGATTAGGACTCAGATATCAGTCTGGGGTACTATTTAAGGAGCTGGTTGTGAACATGACGTCTGCGAGCCCAACTCCGAATGAAAATAATGAACTGACTCTTTTCCAAGATGAAGCGTTAGTTAAACATCTAGATGTCCAATGGAGCATGCGTTTCGAGCAACACGAACCGCTAATCGAAGACAAGGTGATTTAAGTGAACATGGATGATGAAGCTAACCCTAAACCCATATTCATGTGAGAGTTTGTCTTCTAAAGAAAGATAATATCTTATAACTCTCATCAGAGAATATATCGACATTTTTGCCTGGAACTATAAAGACATGCGAGGATTAGATCTTCAAGTTGCTATGCATCGACTCAATATCAAGTCGGATGCAAAACCAGTGAAACATCAAAGAAGATTCCATCCAGAGGTAATGAAGTTGATTGAGGATGAAATTAAGAAACTTATACAATTTAGTTTCATCCGGGAGGAACAACATCCTGATTGGGTAACTAACATTGTTCCTATTCCCGAGAAGAATGGAAAGTTCCGCATTTGTATTGACTTTCGAGATTTGAATGCTGCTTGTCCCAAAGACGAATTTCTGTTTTCAATAATGGATGTCATGATTGACAATACCTGCAAATTCAAAAGGATATGTTTCATGGATGGATTCTCTGGGTACAATCAAATCTAGATGTACCATGAATATAAGAAGCATAAGAAGTGCTCAAAGAAGCGTATGATGAGACTTGTGGTGCTCACCAACTGAGACCAAAATTAGAGGATCGAATAAAAAGAACGGGTTTCTACTGGCCAACGATGATGGCAGACGCCATGGTATATGCGAAGAAATGCCATGCATTCCAGGTGCATGCAAACTATATACATCAGGATCTTGATAACCTACATTCAACTATGATTACGTGGCCATTCGAGACATGGGGAAGCTATCCCTTAAAGAGAAGTGAAAACGACTTATGTGGTTAACTTTATCAAACACCAAGTTATCTTTCACTTTGGTGTTCCTATAATAATCCTCAATTTACTAGCAGGGCCTATATCAAATTCTGTCATAAATTCATAATACATAATGTGTTCTCATCCCCGTATTATCCGACCGCTAATAGCCAAGCAGAAGCATTCAACAAAACTATTGTGAAGTTTTTGCAGAAATTCGTCACAAGTAGGCGTGATTGAGATGAGAAATTGGGAGTTTGTCTGTGGGCTTATTGCACAATGGTAAGAACACTGACAAGAGCCACACCATTCTCTTTGGTGCATGATTGTGAGGCCGTCCTACCACTGGAAATTCAGATTTCTTCTCTTCGGGTGACATTAGCGACAAGAATGAGCACCGAAGAAAAACATAGCCAATGATTTCAGGAATTTGGAGCATTGGTTGAAAAGCGCTTAAAAGCTCAACAACACATAAAGCTCTATCAAGCACGAATATCCCGAGCCTTCAACAAGAAAGTGAAATGATAGACTTTCAAAAAAGGCGACTTGGTCTTAATAGTTAGACGACCGATGATCATGAAGTATAAAACTAAGGGCAGATTCCGGCCAAAGTGGGAGGGCTCATTTCTAGTAGAGACAGTCTATTCAATTGGAGCATACTGGTTGATCAATCACTACACTGATCGGATAATGATGCCAATCAATGGAAAATTCATGAAGAAATACTATTCTTAAAGGAATGAAATTATTCACCTTATCTTCGACATAACAAATGAAAAAATTACTTGCTCGCTGCTAAGGTGAAGAAGCTCTACGCTCCCGACTGGGATACCAGATGAAAATGAGTCCAACGTCTCATGACTAAGGATAGAGAAAAAGATTGGTATGTAAGCCCAAACAAAATCCTCGCTAATCCCATCATATTGGGGGTAAGAGCATAAACTACCCAACGCTGCTGGAGCAATGGGAAGAGAATGAGTTTCTCGCCAACCCATCATGCTGGGGATAAAAGTATGAATTGTCCAACGCTGCTACAATAAAGGAAAGAGGAAAATAAATTGCTAACCCCATCATATTGGGAGTAAAAGTATGAACTACCCAATGCTGCTAATGTAGTAGGAAGAGAATGAGTTTTTTGACAACTTATCATGTTTGGGGATAAAGTATGAACTGTCCAATACTGCTACAGTAAAGGAAAGAGGAAAATAAAATCCTCGCTAATCCATCATGGTAGGGGTAAAAGCATGAACCGGCCTAAGTTGCTTATGCTAAAGTGGAGAGGAAAGTTTGGCATGTAAGCCCAAATGAAATTCTCGACAAATCACCATGCTGAGAGAAATAGCATGACTAGCTCAACTCAAACGGTAGTTGATAAAGGTAAACCAAATCCGTTGATAACTGGGAGTTTGCTTAAAATTCCATGACAAATTCGTCAGAACAATATCCTTATTTGATTATAAGGATACATCACTGTCCAAAGCTGCTAAAGCAAAAGGAAAGAGAAAAAGTTTAGCATGTAAGCTCAAACAAAATTCTTGATAACTCATTATGCTAGGAGAAATAGCATAGCTAGCCTAACTCAAACGACAGTAGGTAAAGGCAAACCAAATTTGTTGATTGCTAGGGGTTTACCGAGTGTTCTAAATATCAGATATCGGTCTCATACCGGTCAGCCAAATTACATACTGGATATCGGATACCGGATGGGATATAGCGATATGACCATAAATACCGGAGTGTCATATCGGTGCTATACCGATTAAAGAATAATCATATAATTGACTATATAGAACATATTAAAACACATAAAATAAGTTTATAGTACTTACATTGGCTTATTTGTATTCAACTTACGAATTTGAAGATACCATTTAGAATGTTCGCATATGTACAAAGCGACATATAATCATAAAATTAAGAAAAATAAGTTTTTCAGAAAAATGAAAAGTATTTCTACAATACAAAAGTGATATAATTTATAAAATTACAATATTGTCTTTTAAATGAGTTTATTTGAAACATGCTAAAAACTTTAAATATCAGTCTTTACAATATATTTTGTAGTTAGATTCAGAGTTAACTGGTTCATTCGATGGCATGCTAGATGATGATTTGTCAACTTTTTCCTCATCATCATCTAATATACGTGCCTCTGCTTAGACTTTGAAGATGATGTTGCTTTCCCCTTTGAAGTTCTACTACTTTTGGATTTGGATACCTTAACTCTTTCACTCTTTATTTTCTTCGGATTAGCACTCATAGCAATCTACACCTGTCGAAAAGTTAATTGTTCTCCAGAAAATATTTCATCATCACTAGTCTCATAAGGATCGCCATTCTTTTTATCAAGCATGAACCACTCGGTGACCTTTTCTTCTTTATTGTATGCTATTAGGGGATCTCTGTTTGGGATTGAAAGTTTGCTTTTGAGCCTTGCATTGAACTTGATAAACACTAAGTCATGCAATTTCTTAGAACTTACCTTATTTCTTTTTTTTCGTATGCACCTAAATAAAAGATAATCACATGAAGTTCGTTGAGAACATATCTATTTGGAAGAAAGAAATATTTTATTAGCAAATTAGAAATTGTAATACTATCTCGAATGTACTCAGTTCCGTTCACAACCCGAAAAACTATTTGTCAGGCTCAAGATCCTCATTGTCATGATCCTCAATTCGGGAGCATCTGTCCCGTAGAATTGTCACCATTGAGGTAGCAATGAATATTTAGAAATCGTTATTAGCTAATTAATAGTTTCTTTAATTAAAAATAAATTAAATTTTGCATTTCTTAAATTGAAATATATATTTGTATTAATGATTCTCTTTACTAATGTCCTTACAAAAGACATTCCAAATGATCCATTTTGATTTTGATACATTGGGAGCTGTTGTGCAATCATATCAACTCTATCATGATCATCTGGATAGAATCTGTGCATCACGTCAACGAGGCCTGACATGAACGACCCATCAACGTCAATCTCAGGCTGCTTTGCATAGTAATACAGAGGGTTCAAGAAATATCCAGCTCTATGTAGAGAACCCTTAAGTTTTTTCTTCCATCTCCTATCAATAATTTTCCATATTGGAAGATATTTTTTCTATTCACCCCCTAGAGTATCTCTTATTTTCTTTTTAGCAATCTCCAGGTTACCATATAGAAAGCCCATTGAAGGGATTTTGTCCCCATCAACTCTACGCAAAACTTTCACCAGTGGAGTAAATACTTTTAGGGCAATGTTGTCCAAAAATTTGTTGCTAACAATTATTTCTGCAACCTAAACATTCATAAAAAGATGTATTAAAAAATATGAATAACGGATAATTTAAAATTACAAAATATAAATTTTATTAATTTAAATAAATACCTTCTTGCCTGCACCTGTTCTGGACAAAGTGCAATCTATCAGGTCATCAGAAAAATAAATATATGCTGCAGTTTCTTCTCTCTGATTGATGACAGAAAAATGCTGTGGCAAACCTAGTTGTACCCGGCCTTATTAACTCTCCACCAATCGCTTTCCTCATAATATTTAAAGATTTGGTATGACTGTATATATACACGGAGACTGATCTCCCCATTATAATTGCACTTCGGATATGTTTAATTTTTCAAATATCCGCAAGTATCAGATTAACTGTATGTACTGCACAAGGTGTCCAAAATATGTTTGGATGTGTCAAAGCCAATATGTTTGCTGCAACCATATTGTTCGAGGTATTATCTGTTACAATCTGTACAATATTTTCCACGCCAATCTCGTTCATTCCCCTCTCCACAAATTTGTGGATATAACTGCCATCGTGTCGCTAAGAAGAAGAAGCATCTTGCGACAATAAGAAAGCTATACCGGTCGGACAATACACAACGATATTCATTAAACTTCTCCCCTTTCGGTCCGACCACGCATCAGTCATTAGAGTGCAGCCATTTATTCGGCAACTCCGTTTGAATAATTCAAGAGTTGCATTTGTCTCGTCGATCTCTCTCTGGAAGAAAGTCTCGCTCAGCTCGTACGGGCTGGAAGTCTGTAAGTTTGATCTATACATGCCAATGACTTGGACCATCTGCATAAAAGAAGGTAGCGTCGCAAGATTGAATGTAAGCCCTCCATGAAAAAATCTTGCAATGTATCAAAAAATATCGTCTCTACTTTTTTTTTAGATTGATGGCACGGTAGGCTGTCTTTGGGCTGCTTCCACTGTCTCCTCGACTGATCGAACTACAAATTTATCCATCGTTCCTTTGCGAGAAGATTGACCTATTATTTTGGATGACTCTTCTCGAGTTGTCTCCTCATCTTTTTCTTCCTCAATACGAACTTCCTTGAATAAATTTTGAAGTTTTGTTGCTTTCCCTTCCTTTACTACTCTAGCTTTATTTAGTATCGCCAGAGCTTTCTGCTTTACATCATCAGGGACCAGGGGGCAACCTCTGACATTCTCGCTGACATGACCTAGATGTTCTTTCAAGTTGATAATGCCTTCCCCATATTCATTCTTACAGAAATTACATTCCACTTTATTGGGCTTATTGGGTACTTTTTTTACTAATCCCAAACTGGATCTTTGGACATTGGAAGCACCAGAAAAGGATATTTTTCAAGCTTTTTCTGACCTCAAAATTTATAAAAAAAGACAAAAAAAATAATTGATTAAATAGTTAAATAATTGTTGCACTTCATGGGTAATATACTAATAAAAGAACGAATTATACAATGTATACTTCTCCATATCTTTATTCTAAATTCTAATTCTTATATGATTCCAAGGTGTAATATCTTCGTATTTCAAGAGTGGAGAACCTAAACTCTCCCATTCATGCTAACATTAAACATAAACAAATTTAAAAAGTTCTATGTCTAAAAAGAGGCCTCATATAGTGTACTGATTAGTGTATCAAAGTGTATTAAAATAGCTAATTACTCGAATTGCTTTGTTCAGTAATCCAGTTCAGTAATCCAATAATCCAGTCCAGTAATTCTTGTATGTGCAATGCTATGATGTAAGCATATGAAAGTTTATATAACATAATCTATTTCTTCCTTTACTAATACAAATTTTATCTACCATGAAACTCAAACACACAAATGTAGTGAACTCAAGTCACTGATTTACACTGAATCAGTGATTCGATTCACTGATTCAGTGTGAATCAGTGAACCGAATCACTGATTCACTATGAATTAGTGACTCATTGAATCAGTGAATCGAATCATTGATTCAGTGTGAATCAGTGATTCGAATTCACTGTAGTCACTGGCCGAAGCCCTAGGCCCCTAGGCATCATCCAAAATTCCAAACTGAAAATTCCTACATTCATTCATAATTTTAAAAAAACATATTAATTACAATCACAAACTAAAATTTAAAAGAAAATTAGACTAACATTTAAACTAAAATTTAAAGGAAAATTACAATTATAAACACATGACTTACCAAAATTGAAGGTCGACGATGCTAAAAGATACGCAAGAGGAAGAGGGAGAGGGAGAGGTTGGATCGCCGGCGATGGAAGCGGGGAGAGATGGCGATGGACGAAAACCTAGTTTCGATTGCTCGGGACTCGATAGCGATGATGACTGACTGAGAGAAGCGATCGATCGACCAGTTGAGGAGGACGGAGAGCCGGAGAGATGGCGACGGAAGCGGCAGCTGACGGAGGGAAGGCGACGATGACTGGGGGAGCTCGGTCGCGACGAGAATTGAGCAGAGGGAAGGATCAAGCGATTTAGGGTTTTTTTGTTCGAGAATAGGGGAAGAATCGGGTTTTATTTTTTTCTTATCGGGTCGGGTCTAATGGGTTAACGGGTTTCAACCGCAACCGCAATCCGTTAAAAAAAATCCAATAATTAGTCATACCTGCCGGTATTTCACATACCAAATACCGGTCGATATATCGCCATGTGGTCAATATATCGGCCCGTATCGATCAAAAATGTTAATAAAAAAAACACATCGTATCGTTTCTTTGTAAAAAGCGAGATATTGACCGGTATACCGACCGATATTTAGAACAATGGGTTTACCTAAAATCCCATGACAAATCTGTCACAACAGTATCCTTATTCGATTATATGGATACATCACCGCCCAAAACTGCTAAAGTAAAGGGAAGATGAAAAATTTGGCATGTAAGCCCAAACGAAATTCTCGCTAGCCTCATCGTGCTGAGAAAACTAGCATGACTAGCCCAACGCAAACAACGATTGGTAAAGGCTAATCAAATTCATTGACAGCTGAGTGCTAAAAATCCTAATAAGATATATCTTCTGTCACGTTAAGATTTCACTTCTAACAGAAATGCTTTAATCACCCACAATTTCTTCGTTAGAATAGTCAAGTTAATAATTATATAACAACAACAACTAAGCCTTTTTATCCCAAGTATTTGGGATAGGCAGTCAAGTTAATAATTATCTCTTATAATTATTTCTAAATGACTTGAGTCCAAGTGCCCAAGTTAAAATCAAACCCCTGATAAAAATAAATCCAGACTAAGTTTTAGATTATCCTTAGTAGTGGGTTATGGTTAGGGTTAAAATCATCTCCTTATCAAGTTAAAATTATCTCTCTATCAAGTTAACTGTTATTTCTGATAGTCAACTTACAAGACTAAACACATTAATCGTTACCTCTATTTAACCAGCACATTCCTTTCATATCCAGATCATATGAATAAGTCGAGTTTTGAGACATGTGTAATGATACCTCAGTTAAATCCAGTCCTCAGTTAAATCCAGTTATACTAGATGTTACTGAACGGGTGGATTAAACATATTAAATCCTATCTCTGTTTAATAGGTTCATTATTATCATGTCCCAAACATCTGAATAGATTGGACCAAAAGAAATGTTTAATGATACCTCTGTCTTCTTTTAATCCGTAATGCTAGATGTCACTGAACGATTATAATCCTATTTTCACAAACTCTCGTCTATCATGTTCAGAACCTCTGAGTAGCCCGAGTCAATACTTAATAGAGCATGTCAATCTCATACCTCTGCCTATCATCTATATCTTCTAATCTGTCGTACTAAACATCACCGAACAGTTAGGAATCTACTCTTTTGAAGACTCTTTCGATCATATCTAATACCTCTGAATAGTTTAAGTTCCCATTTATGAGACACATTAATAATTATCTCTGTCTATCAAATTTATCCCTTCATCTATTATGCTCTTAGCCTTTGAACAGATATCCAAAATATTCCAGACTACAATTTCATTCATACTACAGACAACAAATTTTCCAAAAGCAAAATTCCGAGTTGAAGTCTAGATCAGAAGACTTTACATTTGAAAAATAATTCAGACTGAAAAGCTCTTAGTAGCGTAACAGTATCTTGATTATCAATATTTCAAAACTAGTTGGACAACACAAGCTCAGAGGCCAAAATTTTGCACTATTCCAGCATTAGGAAGAATTCCCTAGAAGCAATCTTTGATACTTCGAAGAGGTTCAACAGTATACCCATGAAATTCAAGAAAATTCATGGATGAAATTTGACAGGTTTCATAAAAGTTTAACAACTAACATCTACAACAACCAAATAGCTGGAAGATAGCAATTTTGGAATATAGTTCGTAAAGTACAAGCTGTTAACAAATCAGCAGGGGATCTTGAGGCTCCCAAACAACAATGATGAACACAAGATTATGTACTCGCATAAGAAGAAAAGAGCTAAAGCTGAGTTATAACCTAATCTTAGGAGCAAATCTTGAGTCAACGTTCAAATCTATGAGACTCAAGAACTCAAGATATATCAGACACTCTCTACATATTCAACAGTACATCAGTAAGAGCTAAATGATTAAGAATGTAGCGACTTCAAAAGATAGTTTACAGTACACCATAAAAATTGTAGTACACAATGAAGACTACATAGTTAAAATCAAAAGAGTCCAAAGTGTTTCGAAATTCGTTACGAATCAACGACGAAATTTCGAAAACATTTGAGGAGGTTCCGTAGGCACTAAAAATAAAATAATCGACTAAAATAAGAGCATCAAATGCCCGTGCCCGCAAAAGCGCTACGCACGCTCGTGCTCGTGGGGTGCTGTGTGCGCGCCTGCACCCTTGCACCCTCGCATACCCACACCCTTGCGCCCCCGCGCGCCTGTGTGCACCCGCACTCAGGGCGCTCCTTCTGTCTCGTGCGTTTCGTGCGCACCATATCCAGGGGAATCTATTGTAACCGCTCCGCGTGCGTTCCCACAATTCAATCTCCAATTACGGGGAGATTTGAGGTTCCCAAAGTCTATAAAAATGCTTCTCTCTGAAAAGAGGAGAGGGGGCAGAGACAAAAATAAAAAAAAAATCTAGAGTGGAGATAGATGGGAAGAGAGGGAAAAAAGATCTCTCGCTCTTAACAGAAGAGAAGAGAAAGGAGGGAAAAAAGTCGTAGAAAGAAGAAGAGATCATCTAGAGATCCAAAGACAGAGATCTACGAAAAGCAAGAGCACTTCAGACTTTTTCTCCTCCTCCGGCCAGAGCTTGGTGCCGGAGAAATCAATCGACACGATGTTTGAATCGTTAACTGGATACATTAACGACATTTCATCGCTATTAAAGATCCCACGAAATTAAAAAGAGAAGCAGAGTCATCTCTCTTCCCTACCCCTGCAATTCAAATTAAAAGGATTGTAATTTTCTTTTAATTTGGTATAATTTTCAATTAATGGCAATTAAAGGAAATTCTCCAAATTTGGGAGTACAACAATTGCAAATAAGAGTTTCATCCAAATAACCGATGTGGGCCTAAAAAACGAAAAAAAAAGTCTAAGAATATCAAATAACATCTTAAGATCTCTGATAAATTTCAAGTGATAAATTCTAATAAATCATGGCCACTGAGTAGACTAAACTCAGAGGTATTTGGTTAATCACATGAGGACCTCACCTATAATAAGATTTTGCTAAACGACCTGCTTATCTAAATTTTTCTATGATCTTTTTCATCATTATTATTCGTAAATTATTTGAATACAGAGAGAAGATGAATGGGCTCTAGAGTCTAACAGATGGTGATGCTCAATATAATTAAATATCTATAGAAGCATTGAGTAGATTCCACTAAATTATTTCTTCTCAGATTGAGCTCGTGCAGTGTTTCCACCTGATAACTTAGCTCTTTCCATTGTAGAGCTCTCGCTGATTTCTATATTTGCTCTTGTTCTAAACGGCCTTTACTTGGTAACAACTTTAAGCTAAGAACCTTTGGCAAAGTATAGGTGTATCTCCCCGTCCTTTCAGCATTTGAACCAACGAATAGAGTACCATATGGTATTTCCTTCAATTTTCTTTTATCAACTTGATCTTCTAAATTTCAGATATTTCTTATAATCTACCTTGTGCGTCTTACCTTCTCATTTTTATATACTGCTTCCTTGCTTTTCCCTGTTTTCTCCACTTTGTTATCAACATGATTTTCTAAATTTCAGATACTTCCTTATAATCTTCCTTGTTTTCTCCTAAGTGCTTATTTTGTCCCTCTTTTTCATCAGTTGAAAAGTTTCCTTTTTATGTACGATTATATTCTGCATTTCCCTGCCTTCTTTTAGTCAAAGCAAAAGTGTCTTAATCCTGATCACATCAATGTTAATGCTTATTCACATGATGATCATCTTTGAGTTTTGATTCATAGCCAATACCATGGAGTAGCCATATGGTTGGCATCTCAAAACTGAGATAACCCACAAACTTTTCATATATGTGGAGTTATTTGGTTTGGCATCTGTTACTTTGACTTGGAATGTGCATGAATTTGGTCTATGTCATCTTTATATACTGTACTTCATCAATGCCATATAATAATTAAGCTCCATACCTACTACTACAGAAGCTGGTATAGAGATGCTTGCCTATGGAAGCTCATTCTTAAATACATTGTGTTCTTTTTTTAGTCAGTAGTTTCTGATTAAGTTCACCTATATTTATATCTCATCTCACGGCCTCACCATGATTTCTCGTTACAATACATTGAGGAAAAAAAAAGCACGACGAAAATTTGGTTAACTAAATCATCAACATTCCAAATTGATTCTAGACTTTCAGAATTCTTACTCTTAGGTAATCAAACTACCGATGTCAACTTAGCATTTTGTTTATAATCTTGTCTTTATATCAAGCTATTCTGTTTATTGGCATTATAAGCAGCTCCCATACCGATATTTGCTCTTGCTGCCACATTTGTAACTTTGGCAGATAGATCTCTGTTTGTGTTCTCGCCAAACGAGTCCATATACTATGAAGCAATGTTTAAAATAGTGATAACGGTAACTTAACGTTTTGCCTTTATTAGGTTATGTTGCATATAGCGTAATGTCGCATATAGCGTAACACATAACGTAGGTTACGCAATTTACTATTTATTTAATAAAAATAAATATAAAATTATATAAAATAATCTTTATAAATTGAAAAATAAATTAAAAAATTCTAAAAAGAATATATAATCATTTTGTAATACATAATCTATTCTAAATTTTATTAAATTTTACAATAATTTTCACATTTATCTTCATAAATTATATTAAGTCCGCAACCGTAATTCTAGTCATCACCTAAACAAAAAAAAACAAGATTACAATTCTTTATTTAAATTCCAGTTATTATCATTATTGCAATTTATATTTTCAATTGTTCAATTTATCTTATTTGTAATTATTGATTTCAATTCAGTTAAAAATTCAATAGAATCAACAAATATAATATTTCAGCAACCGTATAGGAAGTACAACAAGAGAATAAGGAAATAATCGCTAATTAGCAAGTTAGTAATTCCATAAGCAACCAAACAAGCCTAATCAAGTAATAAAATTTTAGTAATTCGCTAATAATCAAAATAATAAGCAATAAAAATGTAGATATTACTTAAAAAAATAATAGTAAATAATGTAACATAATGTAATTTAACGTAACGTTACGGAATATAAAGTAAAATAACATAAAAAACGTATTGTTATGGTGCACCGAGTTATTTTCAGTTGTTGCGTAGTGCTGGAGTTCCGTTGGGTTACGTAATGCAATATAACGGGTTTCATAACGCGTTATTTTCAACATTGCTATGAAGGTTAATTTATAATACTCATATTTGTAATGCAGTTGGACTTTGACGATTCTTACATCATCCTCATATATGGGACTGGTGCCCTTGTTGCTCTGTGGTTGTCGTCCGCTGTTGTTGGCGCTATTGATTCTATTCCACTGGTAGGCTCACATTTAGCATTTATAATTTTTTTAAAGTTCAAAGCAACTCAAACTCCAAATTGTTAATCTCTCTGAATTTATAAAAACAGTTTCCAAAAATGATGGAAGTGGTTGGCCTCGCCTACACAGTTTGGTTCAGCTATAGGTATCTTATCTTCAAGGTGACCTTTCGAATTCTTCCTCAATTGTTTTTAGATATTTATGTTAAGGTTCCGATTAATAATTCAGTTGTACACTGCAGGAAAATAGGGAAGAATTGTTTGCAAAAATTGAAGATATCAAGAAACAGATAATTGGGACAAGTGACGGTTGATGTGCAAGGTGAGAAGTTATGGGCTTTTTTGTTTCACACATAGTATAGAACTGACAGTAGTTATTTTTATCTAGTTGAGTTTAATGGTATTGTACTTTCATAACAGTTATATGGACGACAAACACGAACCGCACCATTGGATTATGTGTTCATGTCAATTTAACTTTTCAAGAACACACACCTCATATTTTGCTTCTTTTGATTACAATTGTTCAGTCTGATGGGGAAACGCTCGGTAAAGGGTATATGCAGGAGTTGGGTGGGTTATGTTAAGGCCGTCTCATCAATAGGAGGAACAACTTGTGAGCAAAGTATCCTCTCTTGTTTATCATGATGTCACATATCCAATGATTCTCAGCATCAACCCATCGGATTATATTTGTTCTATGCCTTCTGTGAACTTAGATTGTACTATTGCTTCTCAGGAAAATGTACTTGGGTCGATGATAGGTTCTATATATAGCCGCATTATGCCAACTCTCATCGTTGAGCATAACATGTAAGATGCCTACATAGGAGGGAAATTAAGTTCATGTAAGAGAGAAGGTTGAGTTTAACAACTTGATTACCATCCATGTCTTTTGCAAAAAAGTCATTATAAATATACTTGCTGAATTGGATTCCAACTTTCCCTCTGGTTCTAGCTTAATGCGCGAACCAAGGAAAATTCCCAACTATCCCTTGAATTTGATCATGTTTGATTTAAGATTCCAAAACTTTTATATTTCTGCATGAACTGTCCATTTATATTTGATTTCTTAATCTAATTCTGAATATATATGCTTATCTAAGTTGTCACATTCATAGTTACTATATTGGAAACTATAATGCTATAAAGAACTAGAACAATATTGGATGCTGTATTGTTGTATGTAAATATATATTAATATAAATATACATGGCATGCTATGTAGATTTGAAATTGATAAAACGTACTAAGTTTGCTAATATAATTTAGTCGTCTGGCCTTTTTTTCCCTCTCTCCTTTTAGTAGGTTTGGAGCATTGCAACATACTGAGTGTGATAATATAGTTATACAATGATTTCTCTTTAAAGTTTTTTTACACTTAGGGTATCTGTATTCTTAATTTCTTTAAAATCAGATTTTATAAGTTTTACAGTTTATTTGTCCTTTTATTGAGTGGGTACAAAATGTTTTACTAATTAAGGATGAGAATGGATAGGTCCAAGGACCAGCTCCTGGCTATCCTGTTAAAAGTTTTGAATTAAAAAATAAATATTTTAAATTTTTTTATTCAAAATTTGTATAGGACAAGCTAATTGTTAGTTCTTGAACCCATCCATTCTCATATCTATCTTTGTTTTCCAGATTTCAATCCTTCTTTCACATCATGAGTCTGAGTAAAATGCTTTCCATCTAAAGTCATATATCCTGCTATTTCATTGAAATATGTATTAGATTAAAATTAGCCCACTTATTAACAGATACATTTTGTATCCAGAAACTGACATAAGAATTTATAGAAATCAAATTAGACACAAAATTCTTGATTTCTGATGAAAATTTTGTCGATGCTGTTAAAAATTGTGCATATTACTACATCTACGGGCACTTGAGAAAAATATGGGCACTTGAGAAAAATATGATCTTTGAATTCTTCGTTCTTAGTTCTTAGAGCATAGTGCACAAATCGAATCATGAGAAACTACACCTTTTCTGGAAAATCTCCTTCGTAAGAAGTATATCTAAAAATACCAGTCAAATTAAAAATTTAACCTTAAGAGGAATTGATAATTTCCAGATACAAATAGGGATAAGATTAGATGCCAAAGACTAGTCATTAGCTTGACCTATTACAAAATTTGAACTAATGTTGTTTTTATATGGTTCCGTTTTGTAGGTTGACACTGTTTTCGTGCTGTTTTGATATTGTTTTCATCAAATTTCATGCTGTTTTCATATAGTTACGATGCTGTTTGAACACGTCCGACCAGATCATATAGCTTGAACGTTGTTTTTAAGCTGTTCTGATGCTGTTTTCATGTTGTTTCGACACTACTTTCATGTTGTTTTTACGCGGCTTGAATGATGATTTCATGCAGCTTGAAGTTGTTTTTATACGGTTCCAATGCTGCTTTCACACTGTTTTTTATGACACTGCTTTCACGTCGTTTTCATGCGGCTTGTATGTCATTTTCATGTGGATCCGACATGCTATTTTGACACTGTTTTCATACTATTTTGAAACTATTTTCATCATGTTTTCACGCACTTGTGGCGCTATTTTCACGGTGTCTGAACGTTGGTTTCCTTCCATTGGCAATGACATGGATTCCTTCCAAAATGAAGCTTTCCTTCCATTGGCATTGACATGGATTCCTTCCAAAATGAAGCTAACACCGCTATGGCTTTCTGTTCCACTTCTTTATCTCCTCGAATACATAGAAGTCTTGCATTGCGTCTCGGTGAACTCTCTTTTTTGATGCTTCTCTGTTGAATTTATATCTCGCATTCGTTAAGTATTCAGATGTGATTGAGAATTATAAAGAGTTTTTAGTTCAGTTTGACTTAGATCAGCTAATGGTATTCTAATTAGATTGATATACTAATTAAATGAATATACTGTTATGTTAATATAATTAAAATAGTAACACTATATATACATCTCTTACATGTGATATGAAAGAGGTGGACAATAAATGAGAGAGATGACTTTCATAGAGATAGAGATATATTTGGATCTCTTTTTGTAAGTTTTTTCTCGTAATAAATCTCTCGTTGTTCTCGTCGACATAGGTCAAATCTGGCCGGTCGAACCATATTAATTCTCTTGCGTTCTTCTTATATTTATTTCTTTACTATCTCATTGATCTTGATGTTATGATCTCGTCATATTTGCGAGATATGATGAAGGTTTTGATCCCGATAAGTGGTCTTAAAGTCGGAGTTTATGAATCTGTAATCGAGATCACGAGATAGCGGATCATATGTCCTGGCATCAAGGGCAAATACAAGAAGAAGAAGAAGTAAAGAAGAAGAAGAAGAAGAAAAAAGAACCAATTGGGTGCAACTGGCGACGTGCACGACCGCATGCTTTGAAGGTGCACACCGAATGGAGTGGCTAAGAGTTGAGATGGATTTCGAGGTGCAGATCGACGACTGTGGTTGATCAGAGAATGGTTTGAGAAATCACTGTTCGATTAATGTGATCTAGAAGTCGAATCCTATATTTTTCAGCATTTCGAATGCAATGGTGGATGCGGAATGGGCAAAAATCACTATTTAGAGCAGATTTTGTGCAGACCAACAGTGATCAATAATGATCGAGGGGTCGATATTGACTGAGATGATCAATGATCGATGGTTGGTTGATTGCAGGATGATGAGATACAGCGTGGTACTTCATGGTGATGAATACGATTACTTCGTGACACGATGACACATATGGTAACATATAATCGTTTATATCTCTGGAGTTGCTCATAGGTTTTTGGATCAAAATGAAGTATGGTGTAATGATTATTTTTGTGTGGTGCACAACATGATAAGTGATTTGAGTACTTAGGTAGTCCATGTGTTTTGACCAAGGTGAAGTACGGTGTAGCGATTATGAGCGTTCGGTGAAAAGCATGTTGTAATAATCGTGAGTATTCAAGAGAGTACGATTTAGTGATCACGTGTGTTTGGAGGAGAGCATGATTTAGTTATCATGAGTATTCATGTATAGAGACGGTGATAATTATACAACTTGTTTCCAGTAGGTGGAGCATGGTGATCATGCGGTGGATGTTTGCAAAGTAGATGCGTGAATAACGGAGTTTCTCCAAGTTGCATGGCTCATCGGATACGAGCCAAAGTGGATTTTGTTGGGTTTGTATCTCGTATCCGTTATCCAGATGTGATCGAGAATCACAAAGAGTTTTAGTTCAGTTTGATTTGGATCAGCTGATGGTATTTTAATTGGATTGGAATATCAATTAGATAATATTAGTATTATTCTAATAGGATAATGATAGTAACACTATATATACATCTCTTGTATGTAATATGAGAGAGTTGAATAATAAATGAGGGAGATGACTTTTATAGAGATGAGAGATGTTGAGAGATACTTGGATATTTTTTTGTAAGTTTTTCTTCATAATAAATCTCTCTCATTGTTTTTGTAGGCGTAGGTCGAATCTGATCAGCCGAACCACATTATTTCTCGTGTTTTTCTTGTATTTATTACTTTACTATCTTATTGATCTTGATGTTGTGATCTCGTCGTATTTGCGAGATCTGATGGAGTTTTTGATCCCAACATTCTCCCTCCATTACAATTATCCGATGATCCTCTCCTTATCGTCCATGCTTTATCATCTCGGTGTTTCCCTGTGTTTGTATTAACCCTCCCTTATTTCCTTTGTTATTATCCTCCGATTCTTGTTCGGATATGAAATCAAGCGCCTCTGTGCGCATTAATTCTTCCTCCTTCGTTTAATTTTTAATTTTTATTTTTTGCTTTTCCTTCCTCTGTCTTTTCTATTATTGATATCATGCCATTTATTTTGTCTTGCACTACTCTTTCCATAGCGCGGTCTATTGTGTCTTCTCTATTTATTTAGTCGTGATATCTACCGACGATATTTTCCCCTTCCAACTGTATTTTTTGCCAAATTTCTCCTGTTGTGGTTTGTTTATGGCCCATCAGCAGCCCATCTTCTGTTTTATAGTGGCCCATCCCCAAGCCCATGTCTTCCCCCTCCTTTCTTTTTCCCGTTCTCCGGCCCATTATTTCCGTTTCTCCCTCCCCGCCATCATCAAATCTCGACACTATTAGTCGGTTGTGCGGCTTTTCTCCTTTCCCGTACTCGATATTTTCGGTGGCGTTTAATTAGTTATAGTAATTGACCCGTCCACTACAAATTTTTGAATTAAAAATAAAAATTTTATTTTTTTAATTCAAAATTTTATAGTGGTATTTACAAATTTGTCTCTTAAATCTTTATAAATTATAATTTAGTCTCTCAAATCTTCATATTTAGGATTTAGTTCCCTAAATTCTTTAAATTACTATAATTTAGTCTCCCTCCCTAACTTCCGTTAGTCTAATTTATTTTTTGACCTGATTTTTCTATTTTACCCCTCCTTAATTCTTTCTTTCCTCTTCCTCAATTCTCCTCATTCTCTCTTCCTCATCTCTTCTCCTTTTCTTCATTCTTCCTTCTCTCTTCTCCTTATCTCTTCCTCCTCTCGTCTCCTTCCTTTTTCCTTCTCTCTTCTTCTTCTCTCTTTCTCATCTCTTCTCCTTTTCTTCATTGGGTTCATTGGTTTCCCCCCTTCTTCTTCTCTTCTATCTCTCTATTCATTATCATATAGTCAAGAAAATTTATTCTTATCTCTCTCTAACCAATTAGTTCTCTGGATTGAGAATTTGTTCTCTATCCAGAGAATTCTTATGAAAGTTGACACTTCAATAACATATCTCATTACAAATATTTGACAAATTTGACATCAATTAGGCCACATATATATTTTGACAAATGCATCCATATCACAATAAATAAGTAACAAGTTGTTCAATAACAGAGCTCATTACAAATATTAAGAAACTGTTCATAACAGAGCTCATTACAAAAATTTTCAAATCACAACACAGTTTTGCAACAAAATTTTCAATTGTTTCTGCATCTTACCATCGTTTCAAATCACAATACACAGCTCAACACAATATCAAATTACAAATATTTTCAATAATAGAGCTCACTACCAAAAATTTTTCAATTTTTTTGCAGCGCAAATTTTTTCAACAAATATTGCTCTTATTCTGCATCTCGGGGAGTTGTCTGTGATTGTTGCGTTTGAGATGGTAGAGCAAAACTTTCCTCACCAAGTGAAACGAGCGGTTGGCTACTTTTACGTGCAATTACACTTAAGTGTCGCCTGGGTACTATAACTTTTCTCTTGAATTTCGGAGTTACACTGTAATATAAATTTGAATCAAGAAATGATATGCTTTAAACAATCAATTTGAAGCTAACAATTTGCTTACACATTTGGATCTTGCATAGGCCTTTCTCTAACTCCTATCCATGTCAGTGGCTACGGAGATTGTCCTGCATGTGGCTGTGCATCTCTGTGAGCATGTGGCTGTACATCTCTCCATGCATGTGGTTGTCTATATTCAGTGACTTATTGTATACTCCTTCCTCTGATTGGGAGTTCCTTTACTCTTCTCTGAATGGGTTGTACCCTACAGTAAAATATAAAATCACGTAATGTATTGTATAATTCGAAAGTATAAGTGTATAGAGTCTATGCTATGGAATACTTCAACCTTAGAGAAGCAGAAATAGATGGTGCCGACTCTTTTTGAACTCCTTGGGAATGACCCCCACCCCTACTAACCTCGAATCTCCTCCTTTTTGATGCTACAGTACAGGATCTGGTTGCAACACTGTTAGGGATATGTATGGACAATAATAACATAGTCATAACTTATAACTCTAATTTCTATTTACGTATCATACCTTGAAGGAGCTTGTGAAGCACCAATAGAAGAGGCAACCTCTTCACTCCCAGAAGTGTGAAGTGGCTGCTTGCATGTATTTTTGTGATGGCCATATCCTTGATATCTAGTACATTTGTGAATCCTTTTTGACAAGCTGGACTCCGACTTATCATCTCCCCCCTTTGGCTGTATTCTTTTCTTTTTAGGTCTTCCTTTAGGTCTCCTTGCATTAGGTAGTCCAATTATGTAGCCCTTGTCAATAGAAATCCATTGGTCCTTTGATGGCAGCAGTGCAATTGGTTTTGTATATGCAAGCCTGTACCTGCAAAAAGTGAATTCTTTGTTAGGTTGCATACGAAATATGAATTTGAAATATAAATTAACCCTAAATTTATTCTATACATATCTTTGAACTGTGAAATAATCAGCACAGTACTGGTCCTACCTAGCATTTCTGATGGTACAAATGTAATTAGCTATATGTATGCATGGTAAACCAGACAACTGCTATCGGTTACACAAACAAGTTTTCTCTCTAATATTTTAGGTTCTCCTTGTTATTTCATCTTCAACTTCTGCCTCAAACTCACTTGTGTGGCACACTTCAAAATAACCAAGTTTCTTACTAATATCCTGACAGTATCTATCAGTATATGGTACTGGTTTTCCTTTCCATTTTGCCCTAGAAGTCCTCGTATTCATCTTCAATATCATTTTCTGTCTTAGTTTGTCAACCAAGTCCACAACTGGTAGGTTTCGTGCATCTAGAATCCATGAGTTGAAGGATTCTGAATGGTTGTTAGTTATGTAGTGGCATTTCGAAGAATATGAAAATTGATTCCTTGACCACATCTGTCTTCTCTCTTTCAAATACTTCCAAGCTGGCTCCGAAACCCCTTTTAACTTTGCCATATGCATGTCATATTCAAAACTTGTATATGATCTGGCTGCATCGTACACGGTCTGCTCAAAAAAATCTCCTGAAAAATTCTTCTTGAAAGCTTTCCATAAATGTTTCATGCA
This sequence comes from Dracaena cambodiana, assembly GCA_036321105.1. Taxonomy (NCBI): domain Eukaryota; kingdom Viridiplantae; phylum Streptophyta; class Magnoliopsida; order Asparagales; family Asparagaceae; genus Dracaena; species Dracaena cambodiana. The sequence continues at coordinate 40,811,940 of JAYEPQ010000010.1, read as the reverse complement.
TACTCTATGTTCATTGTCAGGCAATAATATACTAACTGCCTCCTGCAGCCCCTTATCCTGATAAGAGATGAAAGATACCCTATTTAAGTATCCCTGAAATGCTGTTTGCAAATTCTTCACAAACCAATGCCATATATCACCATTTTCTCCCTCAACAACTGCAAATGCAATATGAAATAAACCATTATTCCCATCGAGTGCCGTAGCAGAGAGCAACATGCATAGGTACTTGGCCCTGAGATGACAACCATTAAGGCCAATTAGAGGCCTGCAACCCAATCTAAATCCATCAATGCAAGCTTTAAAGTAAACAAATATTCTCAAAAAACTCCTATCAAAGTTAACCATTAAATCAACATGAGATCCAAGATTTCTCCTTAACAACTCTAGACGTAGACTCTCTGTATAAACATAACTTTTGTCCACATTGCCAAAAATACGCTCCCTTGCCTGCTCTCTGCCTCTCCAAGCCATATGGTATGCTAATTTCAATTGGTATTTGTTATGGATTGCGTTTATGATCTCCCTAGGTGAGATGTTTGGATTTATCTTTACCTCCTCTAGTATTGTTTGTGCAATCCAGCTTGAATTTTCCTGGGTGTTCAAACACTTGTTGACACCCACACAATTGTGGTTACCACCAATTTTTGAAATTTCCATACTCTTCCCATAACTTAATCTTTTAGCCCAAACTCTCCACGGGCAATTCTCTGCAACACAACATACAACAAAACGAATTGAATCGTTCTTTTGGGTCTTGTAATTGAAGTTAGACTTTATGCTATATTGTCTCAGATAAAATCTGAGCTTAGCTATATTTTTGAATTTTTTTTCTCCAAAGTTATTTCTGGATTTTCGAGATCCGTTGAGTATATAGGACCCTCACTACTCTCTACATCACTACAACTAGAATCTCCGGATTCTGAGCTATGAAATGAATGGTAGCCGTCTTTTGAATACATTTCATCTGTATCATCCTCAGTTCTTTCTTCATTTTCGACAACCACAGGTTCACACCAACTCTCATTACTACGCCCATCATCCCCTGCATCACAACTAAGGCCATAATTAGCCACATGATGTCCTATATCCTCAACCAAATATCATCCCACGAAACAAATCTATCATCATCAACCCCACTATCTCCTTTTCTTCTATTTCCCTCATCTAGCACCAAGAACATCTCAACTTTCTTTCTATGGAGATGTTCCCTCAACACTTGAATAAAATCTAAATTTATTTCGATGGAACTGAATAACCTAGTGTTTGTATTTGGGATAGTGTATGAAAGATTTAGTAAATACTCTCAGGTTATAGGAAGGAACTTGGCAATCTGTTGTCCAAAACTCCTCAGTATTATATCATTAACGTCAACTTTAATTGTTTTTTGATTCCCACACTCATATTTTTTCCGGCATGTTCTATGAATTAATTTCCAATAACCATTGTAGCGTAGAATTACTTCAACAATACCGGCATCTATTCTACAAAATAAAACAATAATTTCTATAAAAAAAAAAAAAATACAAACTAGTAATTTATTGGTGATACAAACTAGTAACTTATTGGTGCATTATAAAATACAAACTACTAACTGAACATACAAAAAACTGAACAATTAATTATGCTATATAAACTGAACAAAAACCCTTGTTAACATGCATTTCAGTTAGGCCACCCACCCCCAACATCTGCAACCCCATCCCACCCCAACCTCTCTTGCTGCCTTCTTCCTCCAAAAGAGGAACAAAGGAAGAAACACAAAATATAGACTAACATTAGCTAAAGCGATGTCTCACTGACATGTCTCAGATTGTTAGAACCAGCCTATTTTTCTTGTCAAATAATAACTAGCTTTAAAAATTCTAACTACACTTACTTTGTAGAACCCTGGCTTGCTTCGCTTCTAATCCCACGTAGATTGGCCGCTTCGCCACTTCATTCTTCGCCGATCTGTCGTTCGCCGCTTCCCCGATTCGTCGTTCGCCGCTCGCCTCAAGATCCGCTGGTCGCCGCTCCGCCTCAAGCTTCGCTCCAATGGTCAATCCGCCGATCGCCACTCGCCTCAAAGATCCGCCGGTCGCCGCTCTGCCGCTCCGCCTCAAGCTTTGCTCCAGTGGTTGCCGGTCGCCAATCGCCGATCGCCCCTTCGCTTTGCTCCACCCCGCCCCACCGATCCTAGCTGCCCCTTCAGTTCGATCTAACGAGATGAACATGGATCGATGGAAAAAATTTACTCCACCCCACCGATCCTGTTTGCCCCTACGGTTGGTTCTAATGAGCGGAATAGGGGAGATGGAAAAAATTAAATTTAGGGCTTCTTAGTCTGAAGTGAAATTTAGGCTTTCTGAAGTCCATATGAGAGGAATATGGGTATTTTAGTCATTTCATTATTTAAAAAATTAAAATTAAATTTTGACGTTTATTTGAACGGAAAAGCTAACGGAGGAACTAAATTGTAGTAATTTAGAGGATTTGGGGGACTAAATCCTAAATATGAAGATTTGGGAGACTAAATCATAATTTATAAAGATTTAGGGGACAAACCTGTAAATACCCCAATTTTATATTAAGAAGGTAAAAAATTAGTCCGTGAATACGTCTATTACTATCTCTCCCGATTTAATTCTTATCCTTTGAGGTGCCCCTACAAATGTCTTACCCATCCTTTCCAATCGTCGCTGTCCTTACAAGGTTTTTATTTCCCCTCTTCAGTACGGCGTCATTGGTCTTTTCATCGCCTGGATAAGTGGACTGTAGTTGGTGAGCTTCGTGCAATCACTAAGATCTGATGGGCTTCCTCCTATGGTCTTTGCCTATGTGAACTACTGTGTTAAATAGTTTGCTGACTGGGTTTGGTTTTGAGCAGATGAATTTCATATCCATGCATCGCAATAATTGATATGCGATGTATATGCTTATTATCCGATGTTTTATGATCTCATCGCAATAATAGAGGTCAGATTATTATTTTGTTCGAGATTATTTGGTTAAAAGGGTGATTTGTACTCTGTTCACTTTGTCGTTAGAGTAATGGGCCGATTTTGGCTAAAACTGCATTTCCTAAAGTTTTCTTAATCTTGTATAACAACTTGGGCACGAGTTGCTCCAACTTGAGGAGAGTTAGTTTGTTTTTGTGTTTAGTCCCATATTGCTTATGAGTTTATTTGCATGGTATTGAGAGAATTAAATATGCATTTCTTGACTAATAACAAGATTAGCTTACTATTCCAATAACAAACCTAATAATTTAGATATGGGCAACATAGCATGATATGTTTATTGCGAAAGTTAGATATGATTTATTCATGAAATGGTTGGCAGGGAAACAGTCTTACATATATCAGACGCCACCTGCTAGTTTGCCACTCCTAATCCTAGTCCTAGCCTAATTTGCAGTTGTATTTAATCCCTCTACATTTTATTATACATAATTGGGGGTATTTATTGATTTGTCCCTCAAATCTTTATATATTATGATTTAGTCCCCCAAATCTTCATATTTAGGATTTAGTCCTCCGAATCTCCTAAGTTAGAAAAGGAGAAGAGAGGAGGAAGAGAGGAGGAGAAGAGTAAGAATGAATAAGGAGCGGTAAAATGGTAATATCAGGTCAAAAATTAAAGAAAGTTAAGGAGGGGGACTAAATTTTAAATATGAAGATTTGGAGGACTAAATCATAAATATGAAGATTTGGGGGACTAAATCATAATATATAAAGATTTGAGGACAAACCAGTAAATACCCCATTTATGTATAATAAAATGCTTAGCACTTCCCACTTGGGTTAAAGTTGAATCGAGATATAATTTTTTGGAATATAACAAAATAGAGGGATTAAGTACAACTACAAATTAGGTTAGGACTAGGACTAGGAGCAGCAAATTAGCAGGTGGCATCTTCTGATATATGTAAGACTGTTTCCCTGCCAACCATTTCATGATTAAATCATATCCAACTTTCGCAATAAACATATCCTGCTATGTTGCCCATATCTAAATTATTGGGTTTGTTATTAGAATAGTAAGCTAATCTTGTTATTAGCCAAGAAATGTATATTTAATTGTCTCAATACCATGCAAATAAACTCATATGCAATATGGGACTAAACACAAAAACAAACTAACTCTCCTCAAGTTGGAGCAACTCGTGCCCAAGTTGTTATACAAGATTAAGAAAACTTGCATCTACTGGGGTCGATGTTGCGACCATGGATGAGAGATCGATGTTGCGACCTTTTTAATAAGACATAACTGGCATCATTAGCAACTCAAAGCTCGCTCCATCTACTGGGGAATCTCTCATTCCTCACTAAGCTAACAGATAAAAAAAACTTAACTCGATCTAAATTATTGCTTCCTGTTACAATTTTATAATTGCCCAAATTCACAAGTGGAAATAGAAAAGAAATCGAGGGCAGCGACTTGAGGCTTGATCTTTTATAATTAAGCACGGTCACCGTGATTGTTGTACTCTTTTTCTTGTTCTCTGTATAATTAAGCACACCTATCCAGAGCATAAATTAGGTGGAAACGGGGAAGAGAAGGGAAAGAGATCATGGCTACAACTGATTCTGATTGTATAGTTTCGATCGATGATCTGGCCAAGGAGCTTGAATCCATGAGTGGAACTGCGTCTAACGGAACTTTCCATAAAGTCCCCGAGTCTCTTGTGAAGGGAAAGGAAGAAGACTACACCCCCAGGCTTGTCTCCATCGGCCCATACCACTCGCAGAACCAGAAGCTTGCCAAGACGAACAAGCTGATCAAGATGCAGTTCCTCCACGGTCTAATCGATCGCAGCCTCCAGTCGAACTCGCTGAAGAAGTACTTCGACGCTGTGCACAGCATCACACAAAATGCAATGGGGAAATACTCCTCCGCCGACAGGAAAAATAATGGTGATGGGAGACTCGAAGAACTGGCTACTATGATGAAAAATAATGGTGATGGGAGACTCGACAAACTGGCTACTATGATGGTGGTCGATGGATGCTTCATCATAGAGCTCTTCCTCGGGCGACTTCCTAGAGACGATCATCCCAGGGCAGCTGCACCGAATATCTCCAGGAAGCAGCTGGCATTCCTCCACACCGACGTTCTCTTGGTCGAAAACCAGATCCCCTTCTTTGTCCTCGAGGAGCTGTTCAAGGCCTCCCACATTCCAGAAGGACGTGAGGAAAAGTAATTCCGACTCCCCGTTCACCTTCACACAACTCGCTCTTGCATATTTTGAGCAGGATGAGCTAATTGGTGCATCGGCCAAAAAATTTTATACGAGGGATGAAAATATGTCATTCCAATTTGACCACCTCTTCCATCTCTACCACTCGATATGGGACCCGTCGTTCAAGGTTCTCGGCCAAAGTCCAGAAGCTCAGCAGCCAAATGGGCAGGGCCAGCAGCCAAATGGGCAGCAGCCCCGGCCTACTGCTATTACTACTTTTCGTTGCTGGCCAGGCTGTCTGTTTATATTCCTTTTTTGCTGGGCTATAGCCCTTTATTACGTGGTATCCCTGATTTGCAAGTTGCTCAGGAAACTCGTGATCGGCCTTTTATTCATCTTGCATTTTGCTATATCGTACATTGTCAGCCCCCGTAGCTGGAAGGATTTACAGAGCATCAAGCAGCCTAGCCTAGATGCCAAGAACGCAAGATTTCTGCATGACATGGGGGTCAAGTTCAAGAAGAACACAAATGCACAAAACTGGCTGGACATATCTCTAACCGAAGGAGTGCTCAAGATCCCGGCATTGCCCATTCACCAGAGAACCATCATCATATTCAGGAATATGGTAGCATTTGAAGAGCTCGACTCTCAAAGTCGGAAGAAGAACTTCACTGCCTTCGCCAAATATATGAACACGCTCATCGACTCCAAGAAAGATGTTGCCATACTTAGAAAGTGTGGTATAATCCAGAGCGAGTTGGAGCCGGATAAGGAGGTTGCAGACTTCTTCAATAATCTTTGTAATGTTACTGTCTTGGACCGGGGCAGGCACGGCCATGGCCTTGAGGAGAAGCTGTTCAAGAACTTGGAGAGCTACTACAAAGACAATCGCTATGAAGTCATGATTCGTCAATGGAGGATGACGCTTATCCCTGATTCTTTGAGGAGTTCGTGGGCGATTCCTGCGATAATTGTGGGTCTCATCATCGTTTTGCCGAGTGCACTGCAGACATTCAACACCATTTATTCCATGATCTATCCTCCTCCACATCCACAACAGCTTATTAGTGCTTACTGTGTCAGTCGTGATTGTGTTCGAGTGAATGTAAAGCTTAGCATCTATGTTGTCGGTTATCATGGTTGCGATCATTTCTTCAAGCAAGTTTCATTTCGATCTAGCTTGAAATTTTCAAACAGTGTGTGTGTCTCCTCTGAAGTGAATAGGGAGAGTGCTTGTACATCGGAGGTAAATTCTTTTAACTGAGGCAATAATACTTGATTCCAGAACAATTGGTGATTTTGTTCTGAAACTCCATGTAAATTGGAATTATTCTTCTTTGTAGTCTGTCATGGTTCTTGTTAAATTTGAGCTTCGTCTGCGTTTTGTTCCTAGACAATTTTTCACCTTACACATCAGGGAAGGGTCGGACCACTTAGGTCTTTTGTACGCAGCCATATCTTGTTTTTTTTGCAAGAGGCTGTTTCCACGACTTGAACCCGTGACCTCCAGATCACATGGCGACAAGCTTTACCGTTGCGCCAAGACTCCCTTTCATACATGTGCCGCTAATACGTAGGAAAATACATAAAGCTTGCAAAATACATAGGAACCCTAGTTAGTTTCTATGGGTGAACTAGGATGTCTGAACGACTGTTCACTCCTCATGGTCAAGTATGGCTGAAGCCTCCTCCTCTCTCTCGTCCTCCTTGGACTCAACCACGCGCACCAAATAGAGATGTCGTTGCACCAAATGAGGTGTGCCGAGCCATTTTGCCGTTTGATGTTGAACTTACCCACTAATTCAATAGAAGGCCATTATATTTAAGACTTGTATGTATGTTTTTGTTGATTTTTTGTATTAGCAATATTATCTTAATTAGTTGTTTTTTCTAGAGTAATCATGTTATTTCTCTTTTGTTGTAATCAAATTTATTTCTTTACTGAAAGTTTGTATTTCTATGTATTTTCTATTTAATAACTATAATCTGTGTGAAGGTTGTAGTGTGACTTAATATATCTTTTTTTGATTATACTGTTGGTATCTTGTATATGCAATTATGTACTCTATTTTAGGAACTGGACATGACAATTAATGAGTCTGAGTCAGAATTCAAGGCTTTTACTCATCATCTTATTTGGTTCGAGGCAAAATGTGAGAAAAGAAATGAAAATATGAAAGAAAGTTGCATTTCAATTTTTTTGATTGGGAGAACATATTTAAAGGAAAAGGAAGTTGGACGAAAGTACGAGAAAATAATGCTCAAAATATTTTTCTACTTTTTTCTCTTCCCAACACAAAGAAAATGAGAGAAAATGTTACTTGAATTACTACCATATGGAAGTACAGCAGAAGAGTGCATAGAGTTGGGAACATACTTAATTTTTTAAATTTTATTTTTGATCCTCTATATTTTATTCTTATACTCTATATAGTTTCTCTTTGAAACTAAATGTACGTCTGAATTTGGGAAATTTACTTTCATTGCTATTAATGTAGATTACAACAAAATTAAAGAAAATTACAATTCTTTTAATCTGGAATACAAGGGTAGGAAAAAATATGACTTTTTCCCCTTTTAATTTTGTGGGATTTTTAGACAGCGGTGGAAGTCATCTAATGTCTTCTGTTGATGATTCGAATGTCGCTTCGACTGATTTCTCAGGCACCAAGCTCTAACCGGAAAGAAGAGGAACTCCTGAAGTGCATTTTGCTTCTCTGGAATATTTTCGTCTCTGGATTTCTACCCGTCTTTGTTCTTTTGACTGTGGATTTCTCTCCCCTCGGTCTTTTTTTTGGTTGAGAGAGAAGTCTTTTTTTATAGACTCTGGAATGCATATGTTTTTCATATTTCTCCGTAAATTGAATAATTGGAATGCACATGGAACAGACAACCAACTCCGCAAGCAGAACAGAGTGCACGAAGCGGAAACAACGCCCTTGGGTGCGGGGGTACACAGTGCCCCGTGGGGGCTGGTGAGCTCACAACACCCTGTGGGCGCAGCACCCTCTCGGACGTGGGCAGCACCCCATGGGTGCGTGGGGGTGGGCTTTGGGCACGCACAATGTGTCTTGGGTGTGCACAGGTGGGCCCTGGGTGTGCGGTGTGCCTTGGGCACACACTCCTGGGTGCAGGCATCTGATGCTCTTGTTTTAGTTGGTGTGTGTGTGTATGTATATGTTTATATATGTGTGTGTGTGTGTGTACATATATGCTTACAGAACTCCTTCCAAAGTTTTCGAAATTTCATCGTTGATTCGTAATGAATTTCGAAATACTTTAGACTCTTTTGATTTTGGCTTTATAGTTTTTATTGTGCACTGTGATTTTCATGGTATGCTGTGAACCATCTTCTGAAGTTGCCACATCCTTGATCCTTTAGCTCTTACTGTTCATGTAGAGAGCTTTCGATGTGTCTTGAGTTCTTGAGTCTCATAGTTCTGAATGTTGACTCAAGATTTGCTCTTGAAATGAGCTTATAACTTAGCTTTAGCTCTTTTCTTCTTATGCAAGTACACAATCTTGTGTTTATCATTGTTGTTTTAGAGCTTCAGAACCCCATGCTAATTTGTTAACGCTCATATTTTGCAAACTATCTTCCAAAATTATCATCTTCCAGTTATTTGGTTATTGTGGGTGTACTATTAAACTTTTATGGAACTTGTCAAATTTTGTCCACAAATTTTCTTGATCTTCATGGATATACTATTGAACCTCCTCGAAGTATCAAAAATTGCTTGTAAGGAATTTTTCTTGATGCTGGCCATTGCACTTGTGTTGTCCAGCCAAACTTCAATTTGTAGTTTTGTTTTTCAAAAAAGCTACTGTTTGTAGTCTGAAATATTCTGGATGTCTGTTCAGAGGCTAAAAATATAACACATAATGGGTGAATTTGATGAATAGAGGTAATAGTTAATATGTCTCATGGATGATGACTCAAACTACTCAGAGATATTGGAAGAAGAGTAGAGTCCTAACTATTAAATGATGTCTAGTATGACAAATTAGGGGATATAGATGATAAACAGAGGTATGATGTTAAATGCTCTATTGACTCAAGCTATTCAGAGGTTCTGGACACGATAGATGAGAATTTACAAAAATAAAATCCTTACCGTTTAGCGACATCTAGTATAACGGATTAAGAGTAAACAAAGATATGATTAAACATGTATTGTGGTCCAATCTATTCAGAGATTTGGGACATGATAGTAATAAACCGATTAAACAGATGTATAACTTAACATGTTTAACCTACCTGCTTAGTGTCATCTAATAGAATGGGATTTGGGTGAGGACAAAAATATCATTAAACATGCCTCAAAGCTATACATATTCAGAGGTTCTGGATGTGATAGGAATGAACCAGTCAAACAGAGGTAACGATTAATATGCTTAGTCTTATGAGTTAACTATCAGAAATAACTTTTAACTTGATAAAGATATGATTTTCGTTAGAGTTAATTGTTAACTTAACGATATCAATAACAAGTTTATCAGAGATTATGCTTTGGACTTGATGAACTGTGAGTTTATCTTTTCTGTCAGAGTAAAAGCTTAATATTACAAATGATTTGGTTGGACTTGATCTCATAGAGAAAATAGATTTGATTTTGTACTCTGATGTCAAAAGTATGATTTTAATATGACAAATATTTTGGAGGCTCACTGGCTCTACTAAAAGAAAAATACAAGAAAAGTTTTGTTGTCAGAGGTAAGATTTAATTTGACAGGTAAATCAATAAAAATCAGATTACTACTATTGCAGATAATCCAAAATTTGATCCGAATTTTTATCATCAGAGATTTGATTTTAACTTGATAGGGAGTGTATAAGAACTTGGACCCAAGTCGTTTATAAATGATTGTCAGAGGTAATTGTTAACTTGACTATTTTGACTGAGAAGTTGTGGGAGATTGAAGAATTTCTGTCAGAGATAAAAACCTTAACGTGACAGGATTTGGTTTGCTTTTGCTAATCGTCACTTGCGTTAAATTAGTCATGCTATTTCTCTCAGCATGATGAGATTGTTGAGAATTTTATTTAGGGTTACATGCCAAACTTTTCCTCTTCTTTTTTCTTTAGTAGCTTTGGATAATAATGTATCCTTACAATCGAATAAGGATATTATTGCGACAGATTTGTTATCAGATTTTTAGCAAACCTTCAGTTATCAACGGATTTGCTTTACTTTTACCAACTACAATTTGATTTGGACTAGTCATGCTATTTTTCTCAGTATGATGAGATTGTCGAGGATTTCGTTTAGGTTTATATGTCCTCTTCTCTTTGCCTTCGCGGCTTTGAGCAGTGATGTACCCTTATAATCGAATAAAGATACCGTCGTGACAAATTTTTTGTGAAATTTTTAGCGAATCCCCAGCTATTAATAGATTTGTTTTGCCTTTACCAATCGTTGTTTGCGTTGGGCTAGTCATACTATTCCTCTCAGTATGATGAGTTGTCAAAAATTTTATTTGGGCCTACATGCCAAACTTTTTATTTTGCTTTGCCTCTGAGGCTTTTGGATTGTTCATACTTTTATCCCCGGCATGATAGGGTTGGCGAGGATTTTATTTTCATATTCCCTTTGCTTGAGCAGCATCGAGTGATTTATGCTTTTACCCCAGCATGATGGGATTGACAAGGATTTCCTTCTCCCCTTCCCTTTACTTTAGTAGTATTGGGTTGTTCATACTTTTACCTGCAGCATGATGGGGTTGGCGAGAATTTCATTTTCCTCTTCCCTTTACTTTAGCAGCGTTGGGTTGTTCATGTTTCTACCCCCGCATGATGGGTTAACGAGGATTTCATTTATGCTTACATGCCAAACTTCTTCTCTATTTTTAGTCATAGAGACGTAGGATTCTTTTCATTTGACACCCCCAATTGGAGGCACGATGCTTCGCCTTAGCAGTGAGCCAGTGATTCTTCATTTACTGTATTGAAGATGAGGTTGGATGACTTCATTCCTTTAAGAATAGTATTTCTTAAGAACTTTTCACTGATTGGTATGATCATCCGATCACCATATTGATTGATCAAATGGTATGCTCTTTTTGAGTAGACCGTCTCTATTATAAATAGACCCTCCCATTTCACTTGGAATTTTTTTTAGTCTATGCATCATGACTGTTGGTCTTTTGACTGTTAAGACCAGGATATCTTCTTTGAAAGTTCATTTTTTCACTTTCTTGTTGAAGATTCGAGAGATTCATACTTGATAAAACTCTATTTGTTGTTAAACTTTTAAGCGTTTTTCGTCTAACGCTTCCAATTCTTGTAATTGTTGGCTGTGTTTTTCTTCAGTGATTATTTTTTGTTGTTAATGCTACCCGAAGAGAAGGAATCTAGGTTTTTATAGGTAGGACAGACTTACACCCATACACGAAGAAGGGTGTGGCTCTTGTCGTTGTTCTTATCATTGTGCGATAAACCCATGGATGAGCTCCTAATTTCTCATCCCATTCATGCTTATTTGTAGTCAAAAATTTCTGCAAAAGCTTCACTATGGTATTGTTGAGTGCTTCTGTTTGGTCGTTGGCAGCTGGATTGTATAGGGATAAAAATATATTCTGTATTTTGAATTTGTTAAAGAATTTTGTGTAGGCGCTATTAGTAAATTGAGGATCATTTTTACTGATGATCTATCTAGGAATATCAAAATAATAGATTACATGGTGTTTGATAAACTTGACCACATCTGCCGTTTTCACTTCTCTTAAAAGGATAGTTTCTGTCCACTTTAAGTAGTAATTAGTTATAACTAGTATGAATCGATATCCACAAGAAGATGGAGTGATGGGGCCGATATTATCTATTTCCCCACGTCTCGAATGGCTAAGTAATCGTAGTTGAATGCAGGTGCTCTGGAGCTTGATGTATATAATTTGCATGCACCCGGTAGGCATGGCATTTCTTGGCATATGGCATGGCATTGGCCATCATCGTCGGCCAGTAGAAACCCATTCTTTTTATTCGGTCCCCGAATTTCAGTCCTGGCTGATGAGCACTGTAGGCCCCATCGTGCACTTCTTTGCACTTCTTGTACTTCTTGTCTTCAGGGTACATTTAGATTTTATTATACCTAGAAATTCGTCCATGAAAGACATCTATTTCCAATATGCAAGTATTGTCGATCATGGCATCCATTATTAGAAGTGAAAATTTGTCTTTGGAGCGTATCACATTTAGATCTTGAAAGTTGATACAAATTCAGACCTTTCCATTCTTCTTGAGAACTGGAACAATGTTGCTACCCAATCAGAATGTTTTTCTTCCTGAATGAAATTAGATTGTATAAGTTCATCATTTTCGTCTTGGGTCGGACTGCATATGTTATATTTGCTGCAAGCTCCCTAAGCAGTACTCCCAGACTGATTTCTGAGTCCCAATCGAAGTTTTTTGCATATGGCAGATCGTGTAATCTATATTCGAAGGATCAGTTGTTATGACATATCTCAATCCCATGCCGGTTTTGTGATAATAAACCGGTTCTTTCCCTTTGGACAAGAAGAAGCAAAGCAAGTTTCGACGTTTTTTGCCGAAATTTAATCTTGGCCTTTAGATGAAGACATACCCCATTTTCTTAATCATCCTAGATGATTTTGGTCCGTAACGATAGAAATGAGGTGCCCCTTGACTCTGTATTGCCTTGCAGAGGTACTTTTGGCCGGTGACCTATGCGACTTTGGTGTAATTGCCATCGTGTCTTTCCCTTTAGTGCAGGAAGATTGGGGAGAAAAATATGCTTGTGCCTCTTTCTACAAATCTCCACTAGATGGAGTCCATTATCCTCCATACTTATCAAAACTTGATGACCATCGCTAACTCTAGCTTTATCTTTCTTGACCTGGTCGTTGATGAGCTTAAAGTCATTTAAATCTCAAACTATTTCACATTCAGTTATTTGATGAGTTGGAGGCAACAAGTGAATGTTATACCCTGCTTAACTCTTGGAATAAGATTCCGTTATTAAGAAGTCAAAGAAGCAAATAATTTCAATGTGAGATGAATGATCTCCACATTAGGTGATTGAGGCATTGATAGTTTCATCGTGGATGCTGCTTATATTTAAACAATAATTTCCAGATGGATATGAGCATCATCCCTAGTAATGTAGGAACGACGATCATGAGCCTGACACAAAGCTTAGCTTTGCAGTGGGCTCAAACCTAAAGTTGTCATCGCATAGTTTCGATTCTGAGAAAGTTTTAGAGAGGAAGCCTCTTTCATGCGTGTCTTATAGACTACATGACCTTGAAAATAAGGCTTATTCTTTTAGCCTTGGATGCAAAATGGATGCAATCCTGAAGATGAGCATCATTTGATGATTTGAACACACTAATGCCAATTTGAGGCTCTTATGTAGAGTGAGACATGCAAGTGTCATGACAAACCTCACATGCAACTTGAGACATGCATTGTAACGCTCCCATTTTTCAATTACTTTCTAAAATAGAGGACGCTGCTTAATATTGCACTAGATAATCCAATAGTTACAGGATTTTGGAATAACCGTAACTACTGTCACAATCAGAAAAATAGATAGCATGTCTGAAACTGAAAGGATTCCATTCATACAGAGAGTTAATTACACAAAATGACATAATGCTCTAATATGAACACAAAAGAGTCAAAAGAGAAAGTAGTTCTCAAACAAAAGGAAATATAAATAAAATATACAAAGATTCTTCGGAAAGTAATTCATTGCTTATTGTTGCTCGGTCTGATCGATGAAGTACGGATCCTAAGTAGGGGCTGGTTCTTCTTCTTCGTCTTCTAAATCTGGGTTCAAGACCTAGGGGATTAAACCCAGCAAGTAATATAAGAAAATATATATGCACTATCACAGTACTGAAGATAAAAAAATATGTGAATAAGTTGTGTTCATGTCAAACGTGTCACATGAATAATAAATAATAGAATAGTAAGACTATATATGTCATTTGCAAATATCAGGTAAATATTATGTAAAAATAAAATGTCTAGATCATATCCTTGTTAGCATTTGAAACTAAATGATGGATAAGACGACACACAGTTTCTCGTATTATATAAGTGCCTATACATACCTGAAACCCAGCCTCAAACCCATGACGCTGAATTATGACACACCGCTAGGTGTTCAAGTCAAACCCCGTACTGTGAAACAGTAACGGATATCACCCTTATGGTAACTCATGTATCAAACTGTGACTCAGATCATACAGTACTGTTGCAGTATAACTTCTCAGCACCTAACAAGAAATGACCAACATGATTCTCATACGATCGGTTCTTATCCATCATGTAGTTTTTTCTAATCCCCATATCAATAATACACGATACACATGAACCAATAAAAATACATGGCTTGTCAAGTCAGACTATGTACATATTCTTTTTACAGGAAATATGGATTCAGGGACAAAATTTAAGATCATATATACACGTATCATGAGGATACTTTATTTTACGTAAACATGATATAATTAACTTGTCATTATGCACCCATAAATGATCATGTCATCGTGTATCTAATATGTCAAAATTATGTTCATTATTCATAATGTTAATAAATACAAATGTCACAATTTATAATATTAACCAATGATCATGTCATCGTGTGTATTTGTATTAATAAAATACATTGCCACAATTTATAAAGCTCATGAAAATATGTGCTTATACATACTGCAGTCATGTCCATACATAATTTTTTTATTTGCTGAATAGATGGATAAGAGGATAAATATATAATTTGTGTCCATATATAAAGCAGGTAAGAGAAGACCGAGATATTTTTATATGATATTACAGCAAAATATGCATAGTTTCTAGGTCATGGAAAGTAAAAGGTTTCATTTAAGTCAACTGAAATAAATTTTTTTGCCTCATCAAACATTAGAAAAATGCATGCCACATCATACAATTAAAAAAAACGCATATGTATCCATAAATAATTTAATATACAGGTTGCTGTCCATAATGTATTATGCATGCAAAACATTTTTCCCAATGCAAAACGTATTTTTCTTTTTCTTTCGTTCTTTCGTTCTTTTTATTTATTTTTTATTTTTTTCAAATCGAAATAAATAAATAAATATTACAATATTTATATATCAAAATTGTCTCACTAATTTGGTTCAGTTCTTAATATCAATCAATGGCCCAAAAAGTGAACTAAGCATTTTTGCAAAATAAATTACATACACAAATATAAATTAAATAAAGAACCAAACGAAAAATAGCAGTGTTATTTGCCTCGAATTGATCTCGAATTTTCTGTTCGGTTTATTTTTCTTTCTTCTTTCTCTCTCTCTTTCTTCTTTTTTTTCTTTTTCTCCCTTTTTTTTCTGTTGCCTGGTTCTAGCCGAGAGACAGAGGAGAAGAGAGGAAGGAGTGAAGTGGGTGGGGTTTATTTATTTATTTGGTTTTTATTTTCTTCACTTAGCCCTCCCTTCCTTCCTTTGCCACCTAGGCTTCCCGAATTTCTACCCTCTTCTTAATCTTGACAGCGCAACAAAGCTAACCGCCTCAAATTATTTTAATTATTTTATTATTATTATTATTATTTTTGTTGAGTATAACGTCCTCCGAACGCTACCAATTTAATACAGAGCATGGTACTCAACGAGAGGAATACTAGAAAATTATCCTTTATTGTTTCGATGTCCAAAATAAATGAACTGAAATTCCAAAGTAATTAGAAGACTAATTTTAATATTGTTAAATTAGTAATTTTGGGAGTATTTTTTGAGCGCGTAAAGAAAATTCCTAAAAATTCTAAATATTAGAAAACTAATAACTGCAAAAACCGAATGTCATTTGGAGTTACGGATTTAAAATTACGTCCACCGAAAATTATTTCGATATCCAAAATTAACTTCGGTATGACTGAACTCAAAAGAGGAATACAAATAGTTCGAATTTTTGGGATATTACATGCGTGTATCATGACAAGCCTCGCACGGGAGCTGAGACATACTCTTGTCATGTTGAACTCTATATTGAAACTGCTAAGCTCTATGTAAAATATTGAGTTACTTGAGTTACACATCTTCATCTTTTGAATAGATGGCAAGATGGGCGTCTTGCTCGATTGAATAAGAATATTTTCAACCGCAAGGTTATAAAGTCTTAACTAACTTTTAGCTTAGTTGAACTTACGAAAAAGCTTTTGCCAAGATATATGTTTGTTTTGGGGTAGAGCTCTCTATTGGTTTGGTTGATTGCCATACTGTAAACCTCGTGAATCATATGAGGAAGTGGGGACGCCTTTGGAACTTCATATATCTCATTCATGACCCTCAGTTGAATATTGAATCAGTTCTTGATGTAGTGGAAAGAATTAATCCTTTGGTGATTTATTAAGCTCGCATCAGGCTGAAGAATTTTCAGAGGTTGGAATGAGAGCTATCTATTTTTTTGAACCATCCAAATATTGTTGCAGTTTGTTATATTGGTTGTTTCTTAGATGATGGATATAGTCTCATATGGCTGAATCAAATTTGGCATTGCTTTGGATGATTTTATTCGTCTTTCTTAGACATGAGATCTTCTTTAAGGTTAGGAAAAAGAGCCTTGTTTTCTCAGTTGGATAGGCCTTGATTAATCTTATTATATTAAGCCCTACAACAAGAATAAGTTATTTAAGCCACTCTGCATTTGGATCAAATGTCACTTTTGTTTACTTCCTGTGGCTGAGCTTCATCAGGATTGCATCCTGAAGCTGAGTCTGACTGAAGATTGTTGATCTGCATATTGACTTTGTAATAAATAAGAGCTCTTATAAAATATGAACATGGGCTCTACCCTGAGTAGGCCATGCGAAAGCAAAAGCCTTCTTAAAACATGTACATGGGCCATACCATCTAGGTTGGTCGTCTGAAAGCAAGAGGCTTGGATCGTGCAAGATTCCTTGGATTGCAACATATGAGAATCATGTACTGAGGGATTTATACAAGGTTGAGCCCTGTATCTACTTTGGTTCACATGAGGCTTAACCCCTCATCTGATTTGATCAAGATTAGGCTGAGCCTTATACATAATCTGATTCACACTAGACTGAGCCTCACATCTAATTGTTTGAGCCTCAAAATAAATGTGAGATTCACAAGTTATGCAGCTTCTTTAAGGATCTTGAGTTCATTGATGAATTCAACTTGAGCTTGGATTAGTCTGTCACACGGGCAGTAAAATCGTGCACCATAAGCTACGAATTTTTATTAGAGAGAATTTGGTAGAGTTTATCAACTGATGTGTATTTTGGATACATTTTCTGATCTCGAAGATAACTGTCCAAAAATTAAGCATCCTTCTCTTCTTCGGACATAGTTGAATTTATATATAATATATGAGGTTGACGTTATGATAATAATTTTTTCCAATCCTCTTGAGTGTTGGATAAATATTACTTATCTAATATAGTTAAATATGCCCTTTGAACCATGTCGCACGAGTTACACGATGGTCGAGTTTTATAACCTGCATAGGAAAATGGAGCAGGCTCCATTGCGCTCCTCTAGAGTGCACTTTAAAGACTATTGTTGTGCTACTGTTGCACTTTGACGAGCTTGCAAAAGACGCACCTCAAAATCTATGTTAAGGACATGTTGCGCTTCCGGATCTGCACAGAGAAAATAAAGTGGTAGCATGCATTTTGGGCGTTCATCATCTTAAAAGGATTTCGGATTCACATGCCTTGCATGCATGCCTGAGGAAGCGCATGGAGGCGCACTGTCCGCTCGAGCACTTGACAGGGTGCATGGATACGCGTGCAGAAATGCTTACACATATACCGTTGCACGCGATCCGCGTTCAAGCAGGCGCACGAAACTGGTTTAGGCCCTGTTTGGCTCTTAGAAGTGAGAGAATTAGAGAAGAAAATTAGAAGTAACTTTCAAGATGGAAGGTTAAGAAGAGAATTGTTCAATAGAGTTCAAGTGTTTGTAAGCTCACTTTTGGAAGTAAGTAGTTGAATATGAAAAATATTATTTTATTGACAAATTAAATAAAAAATAATACTAATATATTTGTTAATTGAGTAGAATTGAAAGGTAATAATGAGAAACTAATAAAAAATAATATATTATCTTGTTCCTTGAGCTTTGTTGGCAGTAAAAATTTCTAAGTTAAATAGAGTTTTCCACAACAGAACGCGGAGCTAACTCAGTAGCTCCGCGTGTGGCTATATTAGCCTCGCGTTGAACAAAACACGGAGATGTTCAATAACTCCGCGTTAGTTCCGCATTCTGGTTCCTTAGCTCCGCGTTTTGATGCGATTAGCTCCTCGTGAGCAGATAACCAGAATCTCAAATTGATTGAGATTATGATTTGGGCTTATCCAAATACCCTAATTGAATCCAATCAGAATTCCAAATCAAGAGATTCAAATCAAAATTAAGATATTTGATTGGAATCCTTGATGAGAGTAAATTCTATTTAGATAGAAACTCTCAAATCATCCTAAGGCTATAAATGCCCTCTTGAGGAAGCCCCAGGGGTCTTTTTTTCGGCTTATCTTTTCCTCTTAGAGAATTCAAGTTATGCATAGAGCCTTGAGTTCGTGAAAGACCAGAGAAGATAGTCTACAGTCGGCCGCTACCTTCATGAGAGAAGAGATCGACGCCCGATCGTCCAAAGGAACTACTATAGATCCCATCGCCACAGATCCTACAAATATTTTGTAAAGGAGAGAGATTGACATATAAAATCCTCTCGTTTGTTCTCTTTTTATCTTGTTCTCTTCTATTGTAATCTAAGTTGTATTCAATGGAAGGAAAGTAACAAACTTTTGCTGCGAACAAACTGGCGACCACAGTGGGAGCCATCTCTTTCACTGATGAAGAGATTGTGGTGCAATCGGATGTCGATTTGATCGGATCCGACGTAGACATACTCGTTGTTGAAATCGACCAGCAGAAGTACGAGGAGTACCTCTCCTTTGGATCATCAGGTGACCTGAACGACACACGACACTATCGTCGCGTGCACTCCAATACCCGAGCAACGGGTAAAAAGGAATCCACTGAGAAACGGGGATGCATGGAGACCGCGGCCATAGAGCCGGTGTTCGGGCAGGAAATCCTAGCAGAGGATGACCTCCTTACTGCCGAAGAAGACCTGGGAACTGGATTGACCAGAACCCAACTCCGAAATAGGAATCGGAGAGTGAGGAGAAAAGCCCTCAAAGCCCGCCTTGGACGCAAGGCTAAAGAACGCGAGGCTATGGTCCCCCGCAAACTGGTTCGCGCTAATTACGAGTCCAGTCATTATCGCGTTAAACGCGAAGTTACAACTTGCGTTAATCGCAAGGGAAAGCCAGCGTGTGCTTTTCCGCACGAGGCTATTACTGAGCTTAGCGAGAAACGCGAAGCCAGTAAGATTTGCGCTAGTCGCAAAATTTCTGACACTCGCGAGAAACGTGAGGGTAAAAACTCCTTAAAGCCAGCATGTGATTTTCCATGCGTGGCTATTACTAGACCTAGCAATAAACGCGGAGCCAGTACGACTTGCGAGAAACGCAAGATTTTTAATGCTCGCGAGGAACGCGAGGATAAAAATTCCTTAAAACCAGTATGTGATATTCCATGCGAGGCTACTACTGGGCTTAGTGATAAACGCGAAGCCAGTAGCACTTGTGAGAAACGCAAGGTTTTTAATGCTCGCGAGGAACGCGAGGATAAAACTTCCTTTCAACCAGCGTGTGATTCTCCACGCGAGGTTTATACTGGACTTAGCGAGAAACGCGAAGCCAGTAGTATTTGCGAGAAACGCAAGATGCCTCACCTCCGCGTAAGTTGCGAGGATGATTGGCAGATTGTCGTCAATCGTAAAAACCGTGCTAGACGCGAAGTTATGACTTGTGTTAATCACAAGAATAAGCCAGCGTGCAGGAATTTTCTCCCACGCGGGGCTAAGATTTCAGAAGATAAACTTATGAAGGAACGCCGAGCCAGCGTAAAATGCGAGGCTAGCGTAGCAAAACGCGAGGCTAATTCTCAGCCTGCGCTCCAAAACGCGAAGCGTAGATTAACCCGACTACAGAATTGGGATTGATCGTCGCGTCAGTCGACTAGAACTGGACTCCAGTGATCCTAAGAAGCTTCAGTGGATTCCTAGACTCTCTCAAAAGTTGGATGAGTCCCACGACTCCAAGGCTAAGGTCGCTGACCTCAGGGAGTATCTATCCAAGAAGAGAGGCATAGAATAAGTTCAAGCTGAACCTGTCTGTCACTGCCAGCTGCTTATGACAGCAGTATCCGCTGTAATGGACAACTATGGCTGCAGCAAGAGCAGGTTATTGGTGTTCGACCGATTAACCGAGTTGGACAAGAACCCTCCTAAGAAGACAAAAACCGCTTCCTTAAATGAATGGAGAGCTGTAACCTACAATATGGTGGGAAAAGGGAAGAAGGTTGTAGAGACGGATGATGATTCAGAATCAAGTGATGAAGAACCTCATCATATCACTCAACTGAAATCAGGAGCCGTCCCGCCTCGAAACTATAAGAGGCTTATAAAAGGTTCTTATGACGATGACAACGATAACTCAGCTATAGCTTCACCACGTTCCTCTGCGTCATCTCGACTACAAAATTCAGCATCACATATGGTGGATAAATCCGACAACATCAATAAGAGATTTGAAGCTCAAGAAAGAATGATTCGAGAGCAACAAAAGACGATTGAAGATCTTAAAATGATGCTCTCAAAAATTGTTGAGGATAATGCCAAGAAGGGCAAAGAAACTCCGTTCAATAAAATGAACGAAGAAGAAAAAGAAGAGAAAGCCCACTCGATGCACGAGGACGAGGATAGTTTTTCTTTTCATGATCCACATGGAGAGAAAATAGAAAAATTGCAAAGTCAACTCGAAGCACTGATGCATAAAAAGGAGTTGAAAGAGTCAGGGGTCTCAAGACCATACCCGCCTGAATGGGATATGGTACCATACCCTCAGAAGTATAAGCCGCTCAAATTAGAGCCATATGACGGGAAGGGATCTCCCAGTCAACACATTTATTACTTCTTGTCCCAAGCAGGACATTTGATGGGTAATGATCCGATAATGACCAAGGTATTCGCAAGTACCTTACGAGGGCCTGCCTTTACTTGGTTTATACAGTTACCCCCAGGTACTATTAATACCTGGCTTGATGTTGAGAAACTATTTCTCTCACGTTTCTTTGAGGATGATACCGAAATTACGGTTCATTCCCTCCTTGCGACTAAACAAGGGGAACAAGAAACCGTCAAAGACTTCATAGAAAGGTTCCGGGAGAAGTCCGTGCATTGCAAATACGGAATGGTCCAGGAAACTCTAGTCGAGACATGTCGACATAATCTTAAGACAACGTGCTCCTAAAAATGGGGGCCGTAGAGTCTAAGACATGGAGGGATTTGCTCAAGCCGGGAGAGCAAGCTGAAGACTTGATCCATCGAGTTGAAGAGTCTCGTGGATCTAGAAACACTGGGAATAATAGGCCATACACCCAAAATAATAATAATAAGAATAAAGAGAAAGCGGTGATGGCATTAGAAGCTGCTCCGCAGAAGATAAATCCTCCGAGCCCAAAGCCCCAAAATCAAAAGGGCCCAAGGCAAAATATGCCTCAACAGGAGAGGACCTATACTTTCAAAGCGGAATAGTCAACTACAATCTTCCACTCCTCATGAGAAAGGGAATGTTGAAACTTCCGGAGAATAAGAAGCCAGAGGATGCTGGTAAGACCAACGACCCCAATTATTGCCTCTACCACCGGAATGTTGGACACCCGACTAGGGATTATTACCCTCTAAAGAACAGAATCCAAGCACTGATAGATGCTGGAGTTCTGACGCTTAAAGAGGAACAAAATAAGGTCACTGCCAATATGGCAACCATAGTGGTTGGAACCCATGAGTTCCCCGTAGGGGTGACCCCAATTCTAAAAGGTAAGGTGGTTACGAAGAACCTTGACCCTCATAATAAGGCTCAAGAAGGACTTGTCCCCATAACAACTCTGAAGGAAGTCATGTGGGTCCACCCTGATTTGCTACAGGACGAACAGTGGACAACCACAGGGGGTCGAAAGAAAAAGCGGGCTAGTAATGCTATCTCCGCGGAAATAAAAGATGAATACATTGCAGAGGCATTTACAGACTCTGGAGAGGAGCCCGAAGCCATGGCCACTCATCAAGATGGGGCGGGCCCTTCCGGCACTCGGTCTGGAAAAACATATCTCAAGAATTATACCAGAGTAGATTCGAAAGATATATATGCAGAACTCGCCAAGCCTACAAAGCAGAAAGGTCTTCGCTTCCAGAAAAACCCTGGAAAAGATGAAGGAGTCAAAGATACTACCTTCAAATTTGATATAATAGCTCAGCTGGCAAATATTCCAGCTCGAGTCACATTATATGAGTTGCTACGATTATCAAAGTCAACTCGTGAGGCGTTGAGAGAGGCCTTGGCAGACTCTGAGTCATTCCTAGCTTAGATTGTCGAGCCGGCCAACGAGAAACAGGACTCTTGCCCCCACTGTCATCAAGTGAGGAGGCAAGTTCCGCAAATCGTTTTCACTCCGGAAGACATGCAGGTAAGGAATATAAAACATAATAGGCCTTTATATTTCACCGGATACGTCGGATCTACTAAGGTAGACCGAATTCAAATCGATCCGGGGTCTGTACTAAGTGTTATTCCCAGAAAGCTAATGCAACTATTGGGAATATCCCCTCATCATTTAACGCCTACAAACACTACCATCTACGGGTTCAATGCCAATAATAGTTGTCCCCTTGGAAAGATCCGACTCCGATGTCAAATTGGAGATTTAAGGACGGAGGTAACATGCTACGTTATTGATGCAGATACCTCCTACAATATTTTACTGGAGAAGATGAACAAACATCACCTCAATTTCACTTGTATGAACAGAAATCCCGGCAAATAATGGAGAAGATGGGTTATAATTTCACCCAGAAATCGGGATTAAATTTTGGAAAAGGGCGACGGAATCTCATACCCTCATTTAGACAGAGAGGAAAGAGCCCAGATTATTACCAAAAGACTCGCAGGGGGTTGGGCTATGTATCCACTCCTCCCTCATTACCATCCGGACAAGAAGAAAGTTCTTCGGCCGGTGATGAATCACCTCCACTTGATCATGACTCGGATCAAAGAACTGGCACTTGGTTTCAATCCTTGACAGCCAACATGGTTTCAGCCGCACCAGAAAGCGACGAGGAACCAATTGACGTTCAAGATGATTCTTGGGCTAAGCATATGGACACTCTCTGGGATGTCCGCTTTGAACAGCGTGACCCGCTCACTGAAGACAAATTGGTGCAAGTTAATATGGGAACGGAAGAAAATCCCAAACCCATCTTCATAAGCGACACGCTAACTCCCTTGGAAAAGGAGGAACTTATATCTCTTATCAAAGAGTATATAAACGTGTTCACATGGAGTTATGAAGATATGCCTGGACTTGACCCTCAAATTGCCACACACCGGTTAAATATTAAAGAGGATGCCAAGCCAGTTAAACAACAACAAAGGCATTTTCGACCGGAATTGATGGAGGCAATAATTACTAAGGTCAATAAGCTTATGAAATCCGGATTCATCCGTGAAGAGCAACATCCTGATTGGGTGGCTAACATAGTGCCGGTTCGTAAGAAGAACGACAAAATCCGGATATGCATCGATTTTAGAGATCTGAACGCTGCATGTCCTAAGGATGAATTTCCACTCCCCATCACCGATGTGATGATTGATAATACTTGTGGTTATGAGAGGATGTCCTTTATGGATGACTTCTCAGGATATAGCCAAATTAAAATGCACCCAGATGATGAAAAGCATACAACTTTCAGAACGCCGCTGGGGGTATACTGTTATACGGTGATGCCTTTCGGATTGAAGAATGCCGGTGCCACCTACCAACGTGCAATGAGTGTCATATTCAAAGAACACTTGCGCAAAGCAGTGGGTGCTATGTGGATGACTTAGCGGTCAAGAGCAAGAGCAATGAAGATCATCTTCATGATTTAAGAGCGGTCTTCGATCTTATGCGAAAACATCACTTAAAGATGAATCCCACTAAGTCTTTTATGGGGGTGTCCAGCGGGAAATTCCTTAGGTTCATAATAACCTCAAAAGGAATTTTCCTTGATCCTGAGAAGGTGAAAGCGATTAGCGAAATGCCACCGCCCCGCAATCTTAAGGAATTAAGGGGGTTGTAAGGAAAGTTAGCTTATATCCGGCGCTTCATCTCCAATCTATCAGGGCGATGCCAGCCGTTCTCTAAACTCATGAAAAAGGGGGTTTCTTTCGTATGGGATGAACCATGTCAACAGGCGTTTGACGATCTCAAAGAGTATCTCACTAAACCTCCTGTTCTTATGGCACCGATCCCTGGGCAGCCATTTCTTATATATGTAAGGGCCATGGATGATGCTTTAGGAGCGTTACTTGCTCAATATAATGAGTACGACCATGAACACGCCCTCTATTACTTAAGCAGGACAATGATCGGAGCCGAGCGTCGGTATAGCCCGATTGAAAAAGAATGTTTAGCCCTAGTGTTTGCTGTTCAGAAAATGCGACACTATCTTTCAGGGCAAACGATACATGTTATCTCATGGGTCAATCCCTTAAAGATCCTGATGACAAAGCCGGGATCCTTAAACGGCTGATTGGCGAAATGGGCATTATTGCTATCGCCATATGATATATACTTCGTCCCTCAAAAGGTCATGAAGGGACAGGCAATCGCCGATTTCCTTGCAGACTATCCAATTTGGTCCAAATCCAAACAGACGTCAGAGGTCAACATACTTAGTAATGAACAACCATGGCAAATGTTCTTTGATGGTGCTGACAGACTATCTGCTGCTGGAGTACCACATAAGTATATATTGCCTAACGGTTACTCATTAACAGAACCGTGCACTAATAATGTGGCTGAATATAACGCACTCATTATCAGCTTTAAAATAGCTCTGCAACTAGGGGTGAGCTATCTAGAGGCATATGGAGACTCTATACTCATCGTCAATCAGATGACGAGAGTATGAAATCAGATATGAAGCCCTCATCCCCTATCATCAGCTAGCTACTGAGCTAGCAGGATATTTTGAACAATTTTATATACATCATATATCCCGAAATCAGAACGTCTATGCAGATGCTCTTGCTGCGTTAGCTGCAACATTGGCGATCCCGCCAGGTGAAGCTAAAAGCATCACTATTGGTAGCAGAGAGCTCCTCCACCCGGACACGGTGTCTCAAGCCGAAGAGGTGTGCCAGACAGGCTTAATCCTGAAACCCCATGATTGGCGATTTCCAATTATAGATTACGCCCTACATGGGATACTATCAGAGAATCCAAAGGTGGCCGCCTCGATAAAGAGGAAGACCCCGAAATTCTACTTTGACCGTACACTTCAAACTTTATACAGAAAATCAAATGGTCTGCTGCTACGCTGCATATCAAAAGCGGAAGCTGATGAAGTACTGAGAGAAACACATGATGGAGTATGTGGAGCTCATCAGCCCGGTCCAAAACTTGGAGACCGTATAAGAAGGCTGGGATATTACTGGCCGAACATGATTACAGAGGCAATGACATATGCCAGACGGTGCCATGAATGCCAAATACATGCCAATTTTATTCATCAACCCCCAGAATACTTGCACAATACTGTTGCTAGTTGGCCGTTTGAGGCATGGGGAATGGATATTGTGGGGCCAATAACTCCCCCGTCATCCAGAGGACATCAGTTTATTCTTGCAATAACCGATTATTTTTCAAGATGGGCCGAAGCCGTGCCCATGAGAGAGGTGAAAACAACAGATGTGATTAAATTCATTAAGCATCATGTCATTTACCGTTTTGGCGTCCCCCAAAGGATCATTCATGATAATGGACCTCAATTCATCAGCCAGGGATTCTCAAGATTCTGCGATAAATTCAGAATCAAAGATATTGCTTCAACCCCATATAACCCCGCGGCTAATGGGTTAGCCGAAGCTTTCAATAAGACAATCATTAAACTCCTTCGGAAGTTTGTCTCTTCCAACAAAGGGGACTGGGACGAAAAACTGGGAGAGTGTCTGTGGGCTTATCGCACCACCATTCGCACTCCGACAAAAACTACCCCGTTCTCATTGGTTTATGGAAGTGAGGCCGTCTTGCCTCTTGAAATCTAGATACCATCTTTGAGAGTGGCCTTAACCACAAAGATGACGACAGAAAAGCGCCATCAACAAAGATTGCAAGAACTAGAGGCGTTAGATGAAAAACGTCTCGGGGCTCAACAACAGATTGAGTTGTATCAAGCCCGAATCTCGCGAACGTTCAATAAGAACGTTAAACCAAGGACCTTTAAATAAGGAGACTTGGTTCTGGCTATTAAAAGGCCAATGGTTCTAACCCACAAGATTAAGGGTATATTTGAACCCAAGTGGAAAGGACCGTTTGTTGTGGAGACGGTATACTCTAGTGGAGCCTATCGCCTAATAAACCAGGATGGCGACAGGATGATGATGCCGATCAACAGCAAATTTCTGAAGAAATACTATGCCTAAACTAGAACGATGATAGAGTAACTATCACATCTGGTGCAAATCACTAAGAGTATAACCATCCACTCGTTCAAGTTACGCAGATGAGCACTTGAACCTCTTTCTTATTAGGCATGCGCAATTGGGCGCCCCTGCCAAAAATTTGATGAATCCTAACCCGATCATCGTGGTGTGCCCAGTTCAAGTTACCCTTGGACCGCCTCCACTTCTTTGAAGAATCCTGACCCGATCATCGTGGTGTGCCCAGTTCAAGTTACCCTTGGACCGCCTCCACTTCTTTGATGAATCCTGACCCGATCATCGTGGTGTGCCTAGTTCATGTTACCCTTGGACCGCCTCCACTTCTTTGATGAATCCTGACCCGATCATCATGGTATGCCCAGTTCAAGTTACCCTTGGACCGCCTCCACTTCTTTGATAAATCCTGACCCGATCATCGTGGTGTGCCCAGTTCAAGTTACCCTTGGACCGCCTCCACTTCTTTGATGAATCCTGACCCGATCATCGTGGTGTGCCCAGTTCAAGTTACCCTTGGACCGCCTCCACTTCTTTGATGAATCCTGACCCTATCATCGTGGTGTGCCCAGTTCAAGTTACCCTTAGAACGCCTCCACTTCTTTGATGAATCCTGACCCGATCATCGTGGTGTGCCCAGTTCAAGTTACCCTTGGACCGCCTCCACTTCTTTGATGAATCCTGACCCAATCATCGTGGTGTGCCCAGTTCAAGTTACCCTTGGACCGCCTCCACTTCTTTGATGAATCCTGATCCGATCATCGTGGTGTGCCCAGTTCAAGCTTCGCATAAGAGTCTTGGACCGCCTCCACTTGTTCAAGTTATGCAGATGAGCACTTGAACTTCTTTGATGAATCCTAACCCGATCATCGTGGTGTGCCCAGCCCAAGTTACCCTTGGACTGCCTCTACTTCTTTGATGAATCCTGACCCGATCATCGTGGTGTGCCCAGTCCAAGTTACCCTTGGACCGCCTCTACTTGTTTTATGAATCCTAACCCGATCATCGTAGTGTGCCCAGCCCAAGTTACCCTTGGACCGCCTCCACTTCTTTGATGAATCCTGACCCGATCATCGTGGTGTGCCCAGTTCAAGCTTCGCATAAGAGTCTTGGACCGCCTCCACTTCTTTGATGAATCCTGACCCGATCATCGTGGTGTGCCCAGTTCAAGCCTCGCATAAGAGTCTTGGACCACCTCCACTCGTTCAAGTTACGCAGATGAGCACTTGAACTTCTTTGATAAATCCTAACCCGATCATCGTGGTGTGCCCAGCCCAAGTTACCCTTGGACCGCCTCCACTTTTTTGATGAATCCTGACCCGATCATCGTGGTGTGCCCAGTTCAAGCTTCGCATGCGAGTCTTGGACCGCCTGCACTCGTTCAAGTTACGCAGATTAGCACTTGAACTTTTTTTTTGATGAATCTTGACCCGATCATCGTGGTGTGCTCAGTTCAAGTTACGCTTGAACCGCCTCCAATCAAACTCTAGGCATGCGCAATCAGACGCCTCTGTCGAAATTTGATGAATCCTAATCCGATCATCTTGGTGTGCCCAGTTCAAGTTACGCAGTTGAGACTTGAACCGCCTCCACTTATTCATGAGAACATTGAATTGCTTAATGCTGTTATAGCAGCAGGAAAGAGGAGATTAAGCTCCTCGCCAACCCTATCATACTGGGGGTAAAAGTATGAAATCAATTGCCCAATGCTGTTATAGCAGCGGGAAGAGGAGATTAAGCTCCTCGCCAACCCTATCATACTTGGGGTAAAAGTATGAAATCAATTGCTCAATGCTGTTATAGCAGCGGGAAGAGGAGATTAAGCTCCTCGCCAACCCTATCATGGGAGAGGAAATTAATTCCTCGACAACTCACCATGCTGAGGGGAATAGCATGGCTAGCCCAACTCAAATGGCGATTGGTAAAGGCTAATCAAATCCGTTGATAGCTGGGGGTTTGTTAAAAATCCCATAAAACCTGTCATGTTAAGTCTTTACCTCTGACAGTATGATTTGGATTATTTCCGTCTCCGTTCAAGATACGCAAATGAGCCTTGGACCACTTTACCTAAAACAACTAAATCATTTTGATGACAAAGTTATCTGTTGTGCAAACAAATTTGGTAGCCAACAGGTAAAAGAATAAAAAAGATTACCTTTATTCATCAATGAAGAATGAAGCTACAAAAAAAAGGGGTCTCTCTTTATTACAAGTTCTTACAAAAAGAATGAAGGAAAAAGAATAGGAGAAAGTTATGGATCTCCTAAAAGTCTCAACTTATTCGTCGCCTCATCAATTACTCGACGACGAGTCTCCTCCACGGAGTGCCGAGCCTGCCGGCGTAAATCATCGTCATTTATTGTCAGTTGCTGGGCCAACCGCTGACGAGATTCTTCAATAGTGCAGCTTCTCATTGCGCCTTCATATTCGAGTTGTTGTCGTTGGAGGATCAACTCTTCCCGTTTCTTAACGGATTCTCCTAGCCGAGACTCGCTGGCCTCCAGAATAGTCGGGCCTTAGCAATAGCATCTCTGGATCTGAGGATAGCAGCCTGACTCCCCTCAATATCGAAGTCCACTACCTCTAGCCTCCTGAGGACTGATTACTGACTAACTCGTAGTTCTATCAACTCCTGAGACCAGACTTCCTCTTGGCGCTTCAATTCCTCTTGACGAGCCACCAATTCTACCCGAAGATGCGCCCACTCGATTCCAATGATTGTCTCAACATCCGCTTGGCGAACTGTGTTGAGCGTATTCACCTGATCTTCTAAAGCTTCGAGACGGGCTCGGTAGGGAGCTGCTCAGTCTTGTCCCCCAATCCTTTCGATATTATCTAGATAGCTGGACAACATTGGACGTCCAAGACTAAAGAAATCTCTTCCATCAAGAATCATCCCGATACACCTCCTTAGTAGCCGCATAAAATCATTTACGCTATGGTTGAAGAATTCTTCAAGAGGGTCCATAGTGTCTGTGTTTAAAGCAGGCAGTACTAAGGAAGATGTCGCTGGAGGAGGAATAGCGTCCGAGGAAGAAGCCCGTCCCTGTGCTAGATTCATAACATGAGGGGCCAGCAAAGCCAAAATGGACTTGGCAGAGCTAGGA
This sequence comes from Dracaena cambodiana, assembly GCA_036321105.1. Taxonomy (NCBI): domain Eukaryota; kingdom Viridiplantae; phylum Streptophyta; class Magnoliopsida; order Asparagales; family Asparagaceae; genus Dracaena; species Dracaena cambodiana. The sequence continues at coordinate 40,782,091 of JAYEPQ010000010.1, read as the reverse complement.
ACCCGAGTAGAAGCGTCATTAGTGCAGGTCACTCGGGCAGTGCCACCAGCAGGGGTAACGATGGTGTTTTTTCACCCGAAGTTCCTCCCATGACAGAAGTGGCTTCGAATGAGAATTTCAAATTTTCTTCGTCTCCCGCTGGCGGAGGAGTCGGGGCCGGAGGAGTCACCAACGTTTCAACAGCCATAATAATAGAAGATGTTAATATCGCTGGCTGAGGATCAGAGGGTACACCAACAACTACTGGAAAGGCCTCTTCGGAGCAAACCCCGGGTGTTGGAGATGGCAGACTTGGGGATGGCGTTGCTTCTCTTGTTGCAGCTTCGACAACCACCTCTGTCCTATCATCACTCCCAAGTTCATTGATAGGGGGAACTGAAGAGGGAACAGAAGGAGGAGTTGTCGTGAAGTAGTCTGCGTTAAATTCATTTGCAGAACTACTTAATCCACCCGCTGAGCCAGTGGTGCCTGAATAATCCATCCTCTTCTCAGACTCTCCCCTGGTAGTTGAATGCATCGGCGAGTGGGGCTGACCACATGTAAAAATCAAACAAATAGTGTTACTTACAAAGAGGAAATATGGATAAGAGATAGAACACGAAGAGCCATACCAGGAGATACAAGTCCAGTCGTCGGACTTGAAGGGGGAGCCACCATTGTTTCCAGGAGCGTACCCTTTTCATTACCCAGTGGTTGTGCCGCAGGGTGTTCGACAGGTTCTACCGTCGGAGGAGCCGGAACCTCAGAAGCACTTGGAGCTCCAGCAGGTCCATTCTCCCTACCAGCGCTAGAGGCAGAGTTGAAGCCAGCAAATCCGAACCAAACTTGATAGCCGCTTCTTGCAGGGCTATTAGAGTTCCCGGAGCCAATTTCTTCTTCTTTTTGGCAGGCCCTTTCTTTGAGGCACCGCGGCGTTTGAGGGTCGGGCTCTAGGGGCGAATGACGAAAGGTTGGGGAGCACCTCCAACATCAGTGTTGTCATCATCATTATTATCATCGTCATCGTCAGATTCGCTGACGTCTAATGGTTCGGCCGCTGCACCAAGGAATTCGTCCATTCCTTTTACTCTCACTCTTATAGCACCTTAGCGGCTAATGTAGAAAACCTCAATCTCCTTACAACAGCTTCGGTTGATGGAAAAGGCGGGCACGTCAGCATTTGCAATGCTGTACCATGTGCAAAAGCTAAGAGTTATGGCCAGTTCTGGCAACTTCTGTGGCAGGACGAATTCAGCTCCGGTTCCACCAGCTGCAAAATGGAACCAGCCGCGGGCACCCTCGTACAGATTCCCCTCATAGGTAAAATTCTTGTTCGGATTACCCACATAAAGTTGGGAATATCCGAACTGACGAGCGAAGCGACTCGGAGTGTACGGTTCAATAAGACACTTGGCATCTTGACGATACACCAGGTGCCCCGGGTGGATGTTAAGGAGCCACCAGAATGCTCCCGAGGATAAAGCAGTGAAGTTATCTGCTCCCGCAATATCCTTCAATTTCAACCCGTATCCTCCACCAGGGAAGTCGGGGAAGCACCGAAAGATCTCATAATTTTGGTGATGCCGGAGAGTCTTCCGGATTTGAGACATATAGTAATGTTTCCATGAGGAGCGCTCGTATAACTCCACAAAATAAGACTTGTCACCAGAGTGGTGTTCAGCCGCATTCATCAGAGAGGGGCAGTGCATGATGAGCCATGCCATCAGATAGGTGTAAAGTATCTCCACCCTAGGGTTCGGAGTCTTCACCTGGGCAATCTCTTTTGACTTGCCTTTTCCTTTCCCCTTGCCCTTATCAGCAGGGATGAAGTCATTGCAGAGTGCTCGCAATCCATGCTGTAGATTGCACACAATGGCGGGAAGAAGTCCGAGGGGTCGGCCATGCATGGAGAACTGCTGGATATACCACAGTCATTGCAATTGCTTCTTTTGGCAAAGACGGCACGACACACCTTTTTAACCACAACATCAAGAACCCAGCAATGAGACCTCTATTGGATATTGGGGACTGAGCTTGATAGTGGTAACTCTTGAAGGAGGTGTCAGGACCGAATCCACCTTCGTTAGATTCAGTAGTGTAATACATTAGGCGGGTCTTGGCGATGCGGTGATCAATCTCCGTGACGTAGACAGGAGCATGACCATGGATAGTTGTTGAACTATCCTTAGAGTTCAAATTAGCGAAAAGGTATTCGGCCCATTTCTTGTGGCCGATACCCTGATTACGCACACCTGCCATGTCGGCACAGATGCGGTAATGGCACATCATCTCCCATTATGTAGCATAGATGCGCTCGTCCTTCGCCATCAGCATGTTCAACTCTTCGGTAGTGGGGATATACTCTTCATAGGGGACTTCGCCCATGGAAAGTCCAGATACCTCTAACATCTCGTGGAGAGTAAACCCTAACTCACCCACTGGTGTAAAAAGGGTGCAGGTCTCGGGGTTGTACATCTCCAGAAAGCAGAAGAAATGATAAGCACTCTGAAGGAACCCAAATTGAACATTTCTGATGGCCTTGTATAAACCAATCTCCTTCAGAATGGGTTCATGGGAATCCAACATGTATTGAACGAGGCGGGCCCACCACATATTGCCAGAAGAATAAACCCAGCCAGGCATCCTGAAGTCACTGGCTGGGTATTGGCCTTCTTTCGCCATGAGCTCACTCAGGAAAGTTCGTGCGCGAATCGGAACCTCTCCTACTGGGTGCTCTTTGCTAATTCTGCCTGGAAGCAAACCAGTAATACATTTGGTGGGGCCATCTTGATAAGCCCCATGTGCGCCTAATTTGCCCGTTGGGACGCCGTCATGTTCTTGAGTTAATCCCCACTCTAACTCATGATGCATCGCCAGCCTCTGAAGATAGATCAGGGGATAGCCACGCTCCATCCTAGGCAGAAACATTAAATCTTCGCCAGAATTACAGAGCCACATGCACTCCTCTTCAAAGAGGATCTGGTCTGATTGCTCCATCTTGTCCCCAAAGAGAAATGTAGGCTTCTCTAGCACATCTCTGTTCATGGCTTCGAAGGCCGCATCAGTTATAATCTCCCGTGCAGTAGTGGGATGATATTTGATCAATTTCTCCCTGTACTCTCTCGAATCTGGTTTGTATGCGGCCAGGATGGTGGTGAAGCGAAATTGAGCTGATGGATCAGGACCCCCAGCAAAACCAAAGTAGTGCTTATGGGGAAGAGCTTCCACCGAATACCCTACTGCAAAAAAAAGAATCAGAGTTAGAAAAGTTTCTACAAAAACAGAAAATTTTTCTAAGTATGGAAACGCGAAGCTAAATATTAGACCGCGCGAAGCTGAAAATAACTCCGCGCAAAGCTAAATATTAGACCGCGCGAAGCTGAAAATAACTCCGCGCGAAGCTAAATATTAGACCGCGCGAAGCTGGAAATAAATCCGCGCGAAGCTAAAGATTAGACCGCGCAAAATTATTAAAATAGCCTCGCGTTTACGAACGCGAAGCTAAAATTCATAGCCTCGCGTTTCAAGTGCGAGGATGACGCGATAACTTTGCGTGGAGGAAGATCAGAGACCATTTCCTTCTTCTCCAGGCCAGTTTGGCCGGAGTAACGGCGATCTCACCGATAAAAGAGAAGATTGGCCGGTTAAAACCGAGCCAAATCACTCTCTAAATGTTCTAAAAAGCCCCAAAAGCGAGGTCCTTACCTCCGATGGGCGAAGCATGGACTGGCTCGCCACTGCCGCTGCTGCTTGCGCCGGCCGCCGATGGCGAGGCTGCGCGGGAAGAAGCGCGAGTCTTGGGTGCCATTGATCTTGAAGGAAACGGAGAGAAATCGACAAAAACTTGGGGAAGTTGGTCGGGTAGCTTGAAATCGCCTGATCGCCGGTCGCCTGGAGCTCTGGAGTTCTTGAAAATTCTTCAGATGAGTGAAGAAGAAAAAGAGACTCCATTTAAATAAAGGAAACCGCCTCTTGACATTCGGCGCGAAAATCGGAGCGACTAATTGATCAGTTACTCTCTAAAAAAATGCGAAGCTATTAGCTTCGCGTGGTCATCTGAAACGCGAAGCTATTAGCTCCACGTAACTATGCAAAATGCGAAGCTAACTTGGTATTTTAGCTACGCATTTCTATGAAGTTTGGACTTGGCAAGCGTTATTCGTTGCCTCTGCCAAAATCTGATAATCATCACTCGATTATCTTGGCATGTGCAATTCAAGTTATGCATGAAAGCCTTGAACCGCCTCCAATCAAACTAAGGTATGTGTAATTAAACGCCTCTGTCTAAGTTAAAAGATCCTTATATGATCATTTCAGGTACTAACAAATCTAAGTTACGCAAATGAGCCTTAGATTGTTTTACCAAAACAATGAACCTTCTATTTGTTGAGCAAGCAAAATTCTTGAAGCCAACAGATAAAGAAAAAAAGAGTTTATCTTTATTCATAAAAAATGAAAGGTTACAGAAGAAGAGGGAGTTATAGCTCTCCCAAAAGCTTCAACCTATTCATCGACTCATCAATAACCCGACAACTAGTCTTCTCCATAGAGTGTTGAAATTCCCTGGTTGCAAATGTCAACTATAATCTGTTTAAGGTTCTTAGTGGATAATCTGAAGATATTGCTACAAGAATCCTAATGAAGATACACAAGTTGGATTCGACATGCTACAAGCCCTTAGATGAATATCTCTCTTGCTTTGGAAAGCAACAGAGATTGTCATCTAACAGAAATGGTCCTCAAGAAAACTTAATGAGCTGCCGTAGAGTTCTTGTAACTCCTTCAAAAGTTTATCTTTTGGAGCCAGGGCTTGAAACCTGCAACTATGTTGTAAAGCATATGCTTCTGGCTTCCTTAGAGTTACTTTTGCTGACGAAAATCGGAAGAACCACATGCGCTCCACTTCAAGAAGGATCTAGTCCAAATACTTCACTGCAAAAGAAGAATCAAGAGTTAGAGAAAACTCGAAAAATCTTCTAAGTATGAAAACGCAGAGCTAAGGATAAACTTCGAGCGCAGTTGAGAAAATAGCCTCGCGATTTAAACGCGACTGCTAATCAAAATAGCCTCGAGATTTAAACGCGACTGCTAATCAAAATAGCCTCGCGATTTAAACGCGACTGCTCATCAAAATAGCTCGCGATTGAAATGTGACTGCTAGTCAAAATAACTTGCGAATGAAACGCGACTGCTAGTTAAAATAGCCCCGTGTTTCAAATGCGAGGATGACGCGATAACTTCGCGTAAAAGAAGACCAGAGTTTTCCTCTGTCTTCTCCTTTCTTCCCAAGCCTTACGACCGGGAACGGCGATCTTGCAGGTTTAAAAAGGGTTGTCCGGTTAAAACCGAGCCAAAACACTCCAAAATTAATTTAAGGAGTTTAAAAGTTAAGAATTTATACCTCCAATTGGTGCAGCATAGACTGGCTCGCCGCTGCCACGGCCGCTGCCGCCGCTGCTAATGCCGGCCACCGATGGTGAGGAGACGCGCGACACCGTACTCTTCTTAGATGACATCCTAATGATGGAAGGTCTATGGAAAATCGAAGGAAGATCGATTGAAGATCATTCCTTCAAAACTGATTCGCCTGGGTCGCCCGAGCTCTGAGCACTTGAAATTCTTCGGATGAAATGAAGAAGAAGAAGAAGAAGAGCTTCAGGCTCTATTTAAAATGATCCGCCTCTTGGTATTCGGCGCGAAAGTCAGAGCAGGATTAATTGCTGAAGTAATTACTGAGTAATTAATGAGCAGTTACTCACTGAAAAGCTATTTAGCTCCGCGCAAGTAAACAAAACGCGAGATAAACTTGGTATTTTAATTCTGCGTTTAAAGATCCAAAGTATTTCAAAATTTGCTAAGTTCTAAACCATTTTGAAAATTTTGGAGGGGGCTCTGTTGGCAGTGAAAATTTCTATGTTAAATAGAGTTTTCCACAACAGAATGCGGAGCTAACTCAGTAGCTCCGCATGTGGCTATATTAGCCTCGCGTTGAACAAAACGCGGAGATGTTCAATAGCTCCGCGTTAGTTCCGCGTTCTGGTTCCTTAGCTCCGCGTTTTGATGCGATTAGTTCCGCGTGAGCAGATAACCAGAATCTCAAATTGATTGAGATTATGATTTGGGCTTATCCAAATACCCGAATTGAATCCAGTTAGAATTCCAAATCAAGAGATTCAAATCAAAATTAAGATATTTGATTGGAATCCTTGATGAGAGCAAATTCTATTTAGATAGAAACTCTCAAATCATCCTAAGGCTATAAATATCCTCTTGAGGAAGCCCTATGGGTCTTTTTTTCGGCTTATCTTTTCCTCTTGGAGAATTCAAGTTACACATAGAGCCTTGAGTTCGTGAAAGACCAGAGAAGATAGTCTACAGTCGGCCGCCACCTTCGAGAGAGAAGAGATCGACGCCCGATCGTCCAAAGGAACTACTATAGATCCCATCGCCACAGATCCCACAAATATTTTGTAAAAGAGAGAGATTGATATATAAAATCCTCTCGTTTGTTCTCTTTTTATCTTGTTCTCTTCTATTGTAATCTAAGTTGTATTCAATGGAAGGAAAGCAACAAACTTTTGCTGCGAACAAACTTCAAGAGCACTTCTACTCAAAAATAAAGGGAAGAGAAAGGGGGAAGTTGAGATGCCACATAGGATCCACATCATCATAGTGGAAATAACTTCCAATTCTCTTCTTGGCTAAACAAACAAGTGAAGTAGTGGAAGTAGCCTTACTTCCACTACTTCCATTCTACTTCTATGCAAACAAACACACCCTTAGTGGGCGTGAGGAACTGGTTCCGTTGGCGTGCGGAACTAGTTCCGTGCAGGCAGGTGCAGCTGGTTCTGTTCTGTGCACGCAGCCGGTTTCGCATGTGTAAGCATAGGGGCGCGCGGGCGCGCGCGGCCTATTCCGTGCATGGTTGCATGGGCGCACGCTCGATTCCGCGAGATTGGGAGATCACATGTGGAGAAATGCGTTTCAATTTGCAGGCAACATAAAAAAAAACTTAGATAATATTAAAAAAAATTGATAGGTAAATCCCTAACCTCACTAACTGAAGATATCCCAAAATTAAAAAATCTTATGTCCCTAACTTTAAAACTATATTCCACAAATCAATAATTAAACATTTAACTTTTAATAGAGATAACATCAAAAAGATAAGATTTGAAAACTGACTCAACAGGAGATCTCAGATTAAAGCATTAGTTTTGCCAAGCATTAGTTTTGCCAATTATCAACTGCATCTTTGTGAGTTGCTTTTCCGGGCCAAAGAATAGGAGTTACTGTAAAGTAGAAGTTAAGAAGGTAAGGGGACACATATTGTAGAACAATGTTTAAAATGGCGATAATGGTAAGGTAACGTTTTGCCTCTATTAGGTTATATCGCATATAGCGTAACGAATAATATAGGTTATGTAATTTCATATTTATTTAATAAAAATAAATATAAAACAATATAAAATAATTTTTATAAATTAAAAAATAAACTTAAAATATCTAAGAAAAAATATATAAAATTATTTTGTAATATATAATTTATTCTAATTTTATATTAAATTTTACAATAATTTTTACATTTATCTTCATAAATTATATTAAATTTGCAACCGTAATTCCAATTATCATTGAAACAAGAAAATAAGATTCTAATTTTTTATTTTTATTTCAGTTATTATTATTATTGTAATTTATAGTTTGTAATGTCCAATTATCTTATTTGTAATTGTTGATTTCAATTCAATTAAAAATTCAATAAAATTAATAAGTAAGATATTTTAGCAACTTGAGAGAAATTACAATAAGCGAACAAGAAAATAATCGCAAATTAATAAGTTAATAATTTCACAAGCAATCAAACAAACCAACAACTAATCAAGTAAGAAAATTACAGCAATTCACTAGTAATCAAAATAATAATTGACAACAATATAGAAATTACTAAAAAATATAATTGTAAATAAAGTAGTATAATGTAATTTAACGTACGTAATATAACGTAAAATAACATAAAAACGTACAGTTACGGTGCATCGAGTTATTTCCAGTTGTTATGTAGCATTGAGATTTCGTTAAGTTACGTAACGCAATATAACGGGTTTCATAACATGTTATTCTTAACATTGTTGTAGAATGATTTCATATTTCTTTGAAAAAGATAAGGAAATAGGAAAAATAAGCCTTTTTTATCCTATGGGTTTTGGACAGAAGAAAAATTGAGAAGCAAAACTATCATGTAAGACTGAGTTGCTCAACCGATAGGAAAGTAACTTTAAAAATACTTCTGAACTAAATAAATAATAAAAATAGTGAAATTAGTTACTTTTCCTATTTCCTATGCAACTTCATGTCAAACAAACATGACCTTAATTAAGGAGGGGTAATTTGATCTTATTATATTGTGTTTCAGTATGTTTATACAAATAATATATATTATTACCAATTGGAGAATATACACAATTACAATAAGTTGAAATATAGAAGAAATTTCTCTTTGGAGGTGCGGTATGAAAGTAAATTTCCTCATTAGAAACAAGACTAATTGAGAAACATGAAGTTTCCCGTGTGTACTACAAATTAAAGAAGTCACTGAAAATTTTATAAAAACCCATGGATAATAAAATGGATACAATTATTGAGCAACAAAAAAAAGAAGAAGAAATTGGTTGCAAAAAGAACAAAATAAAACTATTCAGAACCACTCCCCCTCTTTATTTCTATATATACGATATAATTGGAATAAGCTGCCAAAGCTAAGAAAAATGAAGGCGCCTGTAACTTCAATAAAGAACATACTATAGGGTTATTGAGATTAGTGATGCATAAATATGGAGGATGATTATTTAAAATGAGATGAGAGTAGGAATAATGAAGAGAGAATAATTAAGGTGAGAGTTTCGTCACCTTCGACCACTCACCGAGTCCGGCGGACATGGACTTCGGATGGGGATGGTTGGGGAGAGGACGGGGAAGAGATGACTAACAAGAGTGATGAGGATGCGAACCCAAACATAGAAGAAACAGCTGGTCCGAGGTGGTAAGGGGGCTCACTGGAGCAGGGGGAGGACAAGGGGCATTCCCAAACCTCCATCCTGTACTCAACGGCGGCCCCTATGTCGGCGGTCCAGCCAGTCATAGAATGGAACATCACTTACTGTGGGGAAGAGGTGATCGCCATGCTGCTGGTGGCAGCCAGAGAAAGTGAAGGGCCAGAGAGGCAGAAGCCATGAAAGATGAATGAAGGACACTGGACAACGGTCGGATCTATCAAGAAGGAGAACATGGTTATATCAAGGTTGGGCGAAGGAGGAGACAGCACAGTCCAACCGCGCGGTTAGCAACAAACACTGCAACTCACGAAGAGAATGGGTATCATATATCTAACTTTCTGGGAGGAAAGCAGAAGGCCTTCTTCAAGTAAGGCATGGGCGGAGGGAGGGAGGGAGCCTAGTATATATGCAGGCCCACTCCAGTGCCGAACCCACGAAGGGGATGATACAACTGACAGGCCACAAAGAAACAGACCCAATAGTTCCAGATCTGGGAGAAATGGTGTGGATGGATACCAGATGGCCGGGTAAGGAGGCATTGACCAACAATGGCCAAATTTTGGCTTCTTTAGAAGGGATGCAGCAGGGGGACGCTTGTTCTCCTGTCTCAACAATCCGAGCAGTGCAGAGACACGGGAAACGAAAGAGGCCAGGTGGGCAGAAAAGCGGTGGAGTGGGCCGACAATGTGGGCGCCGCGTCAACAGGTGGGGCCCCAAGTATTGGGCCGCACCCCGACCCAATTAATGAGGCTTGTAAAAATGACAAGGGGGTTACTGCAGGATAGCCCACTACGCAGAACGCAACAGACTCCCACCTTGGGCCTTGGGGAGTTCAGCAGAGTTTTTATAGGGGATGGTTGAGGGTCTCACATTCCGAAAATGAATCCCGAGGCAGCGATGGGGCCCGGGAAGCAAGTTGGTCCCGCAAGGGGAGCTTGATAGCGGCCATCACAAACTCATCTGGAGACGGGAGGATTCTAGGTGGGCCCGGCAAGGACTGTTCCAAGGGACAGTGAAATGATAGCTCAAGCCCAGGGGAGTTTCTAACGGGGCACACCATTTTTTTTAGTGAGCCCACTTTAAAACTTCTTCTATATATCAAGTTTGTCCCTAGGAAAAATGGACATTTTTACCCTTCCCTTCAACCTCACGTTCTCTCTCATTCTTCCGTGCGACAGGTGAGTTTTTTTTAGCATAAAATCCATTCCATTTGAGTTGATCTGCGCTTTGTTTAGATCATTTGCTATTTTAAATCCGAATCATTACGTTATTTTCGTATATTATTTCATTAGAAATCCAAACAAAAGAGTAATTTTTGAGTTGTGTCGAACGAAACGTAAATAGAAAATACAAACATGTCGTTAGTTTCATTCGACGATCAAAATCCTCTTCAAGTATGATTCCATCATCTCTGTATAAATTATTCCAAATATAGCTTCGGTTTTTTATTTAAATTGGATAGAATGATATTAGGGTTTTTTATTTAGGTTTTGAGTTCGCTTTTTTCCAGTGAAAAAAATCCGTGAGAGGACGTTGCTGTCCGGACTGGGAGTCCGAACAAAATTCCTCTGTCTGGACTGTTAGTCCGGACAACGACGTTCTGTCCAGACAAAGACCTTTTTTCCGGATTGTAAGTCCGGACTAAGGCCTTTTGTCCGGACTGTTAGTCTGGACATAGGCCTTCTGTCCAGACTGTGAGTCCGAACAGAATAACTTTGTCTGGACTGTCTGTCCGGACAAAGCCATTCTGTCTGGACTCACAGTCTGGACTGAAAGAATAATACGATACTGGAGGGTGATATTTTGAGTTATTTCTTATCAATTAATAAGTATTAATATTGTTAAGTATTGGCACACAGGGTGATGTTTCAATGCAAAGTAACCGAGTCGAGAATGAATTAGTTGTTAATTACGGTTCGGACTTCACAACAAATCAGGTATGATAATATTGGAAAAACTATTCATATTAAAATCATAATATTTCCACTAAATACCTAACTTCTCTATTTTGATATAGATTTTTACAAATCGAGACGAATTTTGCCAATGGGTGCGCGATATGGGAAAGAAATCAGCATTTATCATCATGGTTTCAAAATCTGTCCGGACTATCAATCCGGATGATGGCGCCGAAAAGTCGACCATTGCCCAGTGGATGATAATGCCGACCATTGGATGACAATGCCGAACATGGAACATTTGGTTGCTTCACGATTCAATATAGTGGTATTTTTCATTTCCAAAGCCAGTGCCTTACTTTTTTGCCATTCAGATCTCCCTCTCGGACCTCTAATCTCCAACGTAAGGAGGTCACCATGACATTCATTGCGAACTGTCACTTTGTACCCGTAAGTAACATTCTTCTTTTTAAAAATACTAGTGTCAAATCAAGACTTGAGCTTATTTAGTGAATTTTTTCGTCATTATTAGGTCACACTTACTTCACTTCATCCCATCCCTAACATTGCATTGAATTAACAACGCTATCGTGATTCACTTGCTCAAGGATGGGAGATACCATATTTACATCGGATCGAACAATTCAAGGAGATTGTGCCACCTTCGGTAGCGACACAGGATATTATTGAGTTGTAATCAAAGTTGGCGGCATATTTATAAGTTCTATTTTGTGTAATTTTGTGTATATATAAGTTGTACTAATGCACGTAATTTTGTATATATATAAGTTTTATTTTTTTTTAAATAGTAAAGTTTTTTGTACAGAAATGTTCATGAAGCTGAACAAGCTTGGATAAATGTAATTAAGTCAATTTGAGTTGTTTAATCACAAGCTTGGATAAATGTAATTAACTCAAACTCCAAATTGTTAATCTTTCTGGATTTATAAAAACAGTTTCCAAAAGTGATGGAAGCGGTTGGCCTCGCCTACACAGTTTGGTTCGGCTATAGGTGTCTTATCTTCAAGGTGATCTTTCGAATTCTTCCTCAACTATTTTTAGATATTTATGTTAAGGTTCCGATTGATAATTGGGACAAGTGACGGTTGATGTGCAAAGTGAGAAGTTATGGGCTTTTTTGTTTCACCCATAGTATAGAACTGACAGTAGTTATTTTTATCTAGTTGAGTTTAATGGTATTGTACTTTCATAACAGTTATATGGACGAGAAACGCGAACCGCACCATTGGATTATGTGTTCATGTCAATTTAACTTTTCAAGAACACACACCTCATATTTTGCTTCTTTTGATTACAATTGTTCAGTCTGATGGGGAAACGCTCGGTAAAGGGTATATGCAGGAGTTGGGTGGGTTATGTTTAGGCCGTCTCATCAATAGGAGGAACAACTTGTGAGCAAAGTATCCTCTCTTGTTTATCATGATGGCACATATCCAATGATTCTCAGCATCAACCCATCGGATTATATTCGTGTGTTGTGTCAGTTGTTATATGCCTTCTGTGCACTTTAGATTGTACTAATGCTTCTCAGGAAAATGTACTTGGGTCGATGATAGGTTCTATATACCCGCATTATGCCAACTCTCATCGTTGAGCATAACATGTAAGATGCCTACATAGGAGGGAAATTAAGTTCATGTAAGAGAGAAGGTTGAGTTTAACAATTTGATTACCATCCATTGCTTTTGCAAGAAAGTCATTATAAAGATACTCGCTGAATTGGATTCCAACTTTCCCTCTGGTTCTAGCTTAATGCGCGAACCAAGGAAAATTCCCAATTCTCCCTTGAATTTGATCATGTTTGATTTAAGATTCCAAAACTTTTATATTTCTGCATGAACTGTCCATTTATTTTGATATCTTAATCTAATTCTGAATATATATGCTTATCTAAGTTGTCACATTCATAGTTACTATACTGGAAACTATAATGCTATAAAGAATATTGTTATTTGTAAATATATATTACTATAAATATACATGGCATGCTATGTAGATTTGAAATTGATAAAACGTACTAATTTTGATAATATAATTTAGTCGTCTGGCCCTTTTTTTTTTTTTCCCTCTCTCTCTCTCCTTTTAGTAGGTTTGGAGCAATGCAACATACTGAGTGTGATAATATAGTTATACAATGATTTCTCTTTAAAGGTTTTCTACACTTAAAATATCTATCGTCTTAACTTCTTTAAAATTAGATTTCATGAGTTTTAAAGTTTATTTGTCCTTTTATTAAGTGGGTACAAAATGTTTTATATATTCATCGAGTCTGAGTAAAATGCTTCTAATTAGGGATGAGAATGGATAGGTCTAAGAACCAGCTCCTAGCCATCATGTTAAAAGTTTTGAATTAAAAATATAAATATTTATAATTTTTTTATTCAAAATTTGTATAGGAAAGGCCAATTGCTCGAACCCATCCATTTTCATCTCTATCTTTGTTTCCCAGTTTTCAATCCTTCTTTCATCATGAGTCTAAGTAAAATGCTTTCCATCTAAAGCCATGCATCCTGCTATTTCATTGAAATATGTATTAGATTAAAATTAGCCCACTTATTAACAGATACATTTTGTATCCAGAAACTGACATAAGAATTTATAGAAATCAAATTAGACACAAAATTCTGGATTTCTGATGAAAATTTTGCCGATGTTGTTAAAAATTGTGCCGATTACTACATCTATGGGCACTTAAGAAAAATATGATCTCTGAATTCTTCGTTCTTAGAGCATAGTGCATAAAGCGAATCATGAGACACTACACCTTTTCTGGAAAATCTCCTTCGTATGAAGTATATCTAAAAATACCAGTCAAATTAAAATTTTAACCTTAAGAAGAATTGATAATTTCCAGATATAAATAGGGATAAGATTAGATGCCAAAAACTAGTTATTTGCTTGTCCTATTCCAAATTTTGAACAAATGTTGTTTTTATATGGTTCCGACACTGTTTGTAGGCGATTTTGGCACTGTTTTCGTGCTGTTTTGACGTTGTTTTCATGGAAATTTCATGCTGTTTTCATCTTGTTACGATGCTATTTTCACGCTATTTTCAGATAGCTTGAATGTTGTTTTTAAGCTGTTCCAATGTTGTTTTCATGTTGTTTCGACACTACTTTCATGATGTTTTCACGCGGCTTGAATGATGATTTCATGCAGCTTGAGGTTGTTTTTGTTAGCAAAAATAGCGGAATAATACTAATGCAATAACCAACGGAATCAAATAGTTAACCAAAGAGAAAAATAGCAGAGACAGAGAACACGCAGATTTAACCTGGTTCGACAATATATCTACGTCCACGGGGACACGATCGAAAACTTTCACTATATCAAAACAGGATTACAACTTTCTAGTTCTCAACCACAAGAGAAATTTACAATGAAATCATACAAGAATTGAGATCAAACCTCAACCTCCTTGTTACAGTGATTTTCCTCTGCTTTGCTTCGGCTGTAGCCACAACCAAAGCACCTGCTTCTCCTGTTTCTTTCCTTCGGCCGAAACACACTGCAACAGGGGCAGTCGCAACACCTCCTCGATAGAAGGAACCTTCGGCCAAAATCAAGAGCAGCTTCGGCCGATAGCACAGCAGCCGCCTCACCTCCTAATCAATAGAGATTAGTTTAATCTTTTAAGTGCTTCTGTTTAGCCAAATAATTAGCAGCAATACAAGGTTTCTATTTGGCCAAGAATTTCAGCCGCAGCCTTTTATAACTTTTGTTTGCTTTGGCCAAAAGAAACAAGCATCAGTTCTATTTCAAAGAGAATAGAAAACCTTGGCCAATTACAAAATAAATCTCCACCACTTGATTTAATCAGCCGCCACAAAACCTTTGCAAAACATAACAAGTTATTTGGGCCGGTTTTGGACCCTTTTCAGCGGACCGAAACCCGTTGCGGCAATGAGGCTCCATTTGCAACAATCTCCCACTTGGAGACTTATTGCGAAAATTGTAATATCTATACATGATAATTCTATTGTCTAAAACTTTTACCTCGATCGTTCAAAATCCCAATTTCAGCGTTCAACACAAATGCACCAAAATTGAGCAATAGCACAATTTTTTCCTATCAACCGGGTTTATCAATATATCTGTAGGATTTTTACTGCCCTCAATTTTCTCCAACTTCAATTGGCCATCCTCTAATAAGAATCTAATAAAATGATATTTCAAGTGAATATGTTTAATCCGTGAATGATACGCCTAGTTTTAGCAAGATGAATTGTACTCTGACTGTCAGTGAATAACCTACAATCCACTCCATCAAAACCCAACTCACTCATCAATCGTTGCAATCAACTAAACTCCTTACTTGATACAGCAGCTGCCACATACTCAGTTTCTGTCGAAGATAAAACAACAACTAATTGTAATCTTAAAACCCAGCTTACCGCTGTCTCTTCTACAGTAATGATATAATCTGTGGTGCTCTTGCCATTGTCTCTATCAGCCGCATGGTCCGAATCCATAAAACCTTACACATCAATGTTATCACCCCCAAAACATAAACAATACTTTGAAGTATCTTTCAAATACCTGAAAAATCACTTCACCTCTTGCCAATATTTCTTTCCAGGGTTCTTCATAAATCTACTCACTACTTCCACTGCGTGTGCAATATCTGGTTTTCTACTCACCATTACCTACATGAGACTCCCAACGGCCGATGAATAAGGCACATTGTCTCCAAAACATACATTAAGCTGTCACATACTCAGTTTCTGTCGAAAATAAAACAACAATTGATTGTAATCTTGAAATCCAGTTTACTACTGTCTCTTCTACAGTAAAGACATAACCTGTGGTACTTCTGCCATTGTCTCTATCACCCGCATGGTCCGAATCTACAAAACCTTACACATCAATATTATCACCCCAAACCATAAATAATATTTTGAAGTACCTTTCAAATACCTGAAAAACCACTTCACCGCTTGCCAATGTTTCTTTCCAGGGTTCTTCATGAATCTACTTACTACTCCCACTGCATGTGCAATATCTGGTCTTATACTCACCATTGCATGTATGAGACTCCCAATGACCGATGAATAAGGCACATTCTCCATGTGTTTTGTCTCCTCATTTGTCTTAGCAAGTTGCTCCTTTGACAGTTTGAACTAATCACCAAAAGCTGCAATTACCAATTTTATATTCTCCATATTGAATCTTTCCAACACCTTCTTGATGTACCTCTCCTGAGACAACCACAATTTTTTATTTTTCTCATCTCGGGTAATTTGCATTCCAAGAAATTGTTTAGCCTCACCCATGTCCTTAATAGAGAATTACTCTGCCAACTTTCTTTTTAGATCATTGATTTTCTTTATGCATGTACATGTCACAAGCATATCATCTACATACAAAGTGAGTATAATAAAGTTACCGTGCTTAAACTTTTGTAGATATACACAATGATATCAATTGCATATGGCAAAATCCGAATCCAACATAAACTTGTCGAACTTCAATACCATTGCCTCGATGCTTGTTTCAACCCATACAAGTTTCTTTTCAGTCGACATACCCAATTCTCTTTTCCCTTAACTTCATATCTTTCTGACTGTTCCATGTACATTTCCTCCTCCAAATCACCATGAAGGAAAGCAGTGTTTACATTGAGCTGCTCTAAATATAATTATTTCACAGCCACAATACTCAGTATTACTCTGATAGAAGTCATCTTGACAATAGGTGCAAATATTTCATTAAAGCCAATAACTTTTCTCTGACCATATCCCTTTACCACAAGTCTAGCCTTGAACTTTTGTGTCCCTCTTTCCTCATGTTTTACCCTATATTCCCACTTTTTATGCAATATTTTTATCTTTTCCAGTCGCTTCACCAATTCCCATGTGTGATTCTCCTCCTAAGAAGATATCTCATCACGTATGGCTTCCTCCTACTTAAGACGAAATTTATCCTGTATAGCATCTTGGTAACTCTCTGGTTCACCTGCATCAGTATACAAAATATGATATAAAGGAAGACAAAGTTTTTGGGTTAGATTCCTTATCCTTGTGCTCCTCCTCAAAGTGAGAACACTCTCTGATGAAGTACTAAAACCATCTACTTCAGTCAGTGGCTCTCTCTCCTGTTCGGTCTCATCTGAACCTTGTGTATTCTCAGGTGTAGCCATTTCTTCTCCTTCAGATGTAGGTATTTCTTCCTTTCTTTTATCCATGAGATCCATCACATCCTGTGGCTTATCCAGCTCCAAGTACTCTTTCTCAACTGTTTTCTCACTCTTATTCTCCATTCGGTCTTTATACATACAACCCTTTTTGAATACTACATTTCTTCTACGAATCACCTTGTTATGCTCATAATCCACAAGCGATAACCATATTCGTCGCCACCGTATCCAATGAATGCACACTTCTGAGATTTAGAATCAAGCTTCTTTATCATCTCATTATCCACATATGCATATGCTATACAACCGAACACTTTTAAGAATGAATAATTCACAGTCTTATCAGACCACACCTCTTCTAGAATTCCTCCATATAAAGCACTACTTGGACTCCTATTGATCAGATATACTGCCGTATCTACAGCGGCTCCCTAAAGTTGCAAAGGCAAACCTGCATGTAGTCTCATATTCTGAGCTCGCTCTAAAATAGTTCTATTTATCCTCTCAGCCATGCTATTCTGCTGCAGTGTTCTCGGTACAGTCTTTACTCTCCTGATCCCGTGGGTAGAGCAATAGTCATCGAACACTCTATTGCAAAATTCCCTACCATTATCTGACAATAGACGTTTCTCCTTCAAACCTGTTTCCTTCTCAACAAGAGCTTTCCATACCTTGAAGATCTTGAAGACATCGGATTTCTGCTTAAGTGCAAACACCCATGTTTTCCTGCTTGTATCATCTATGAAAGTGATTAAATAAGAATTACCTTCAAGAGACTTCGCCGAAGAAGGCCCCTATACATCTGTATGCACCAACTCCAATCTCTCAGTTTTCTTCTCCTTACCATCTTTCATAAAATTAACTCTTTTTTTCTTCCCAAACACACAGTTCTCACAGAAATCAAAGTTAGAATTTTTCATATCTATCAACATACCTCTAGATTGCAATACCCTCATGCCGCTCTCGCTCAAGTGACCGAGCCTCTGATGCTATAAGGTAGCCTTCTCATTTTTCACGGTGGCCAAAGAAACAATGTGATTCACCGAGCTTGAGAGTAAATAGAGAGTTCTCACTCTCTCACCCTTGACCACTACCATTAGTCCGTTGCTGATCTTCCACTGTTTCCTCTCAAATGAGATTTGATAAGCTTCGCCATCCAGCTTGCTAACAGATATCAAATTCTTCTTCAAATCTGGTACGTGTCTGACCTCTTGTAAAAGCAATTTTTCACCATTATGCAACTTTAACTGAATTGTCTCCTTACCGACAATCTTGCATTGCTGTCCATTACCAACAGTCACATGCCCAAAATCACCTTGAACGTAATTCTTAAACCATTCAACCCCTGAATCCACAAACGACATATCTGACCTTGATTCTGTATGAACAGATAAGCACAAGTCATCATACCCTTCACTTGGATTCACAACATTCGCTCCTTCCTTGTCTTTATTTGGACAATCCTTCTTCATATGACCCTCTGTCTTACATTTCCAACACACTAATTTTTTCTTAAACTTTCTCTTAAATTTTGATATCTCTTTTTACTTTAACTCCATGCTTAAATTTCTACCTCTTTCTTTCTTTCTGTCATTATCAACAGACAGAGCAGTACTTGTAAAAACTGTGTTTTCACCCATATTCTTTTTCATCAATTCATTATTCATGATTGTACTCATAATATCATCAAATTTAAGAGTAGTATTGGAAGTATTGCTGATGGCCATAACAACATTACTCCAACTATCCGGTAACGAATACATAAACATCAAAGTTTTAATGTCATCAGCAAAGACAAAATCTAAATATTCAAGTTGTGCCCATAATTTGTTAAATTCGCTCAAATGATTAATAACTGAAATATCAGAAGGCATTCTCAAGTTGAATAACTTTTTCATTAGAAACAGTCTATTTGAAGCAGGCTACTTCTCATAAAATTTAGCCAACGTTGACATCAAATTTCAAGTGGTTTTCTCCTTAAAGACGTTGAACACAACCTGCTTTGTCAGGCACAATCGAATCTGCGCCAAAATCCTCCTGTCTAACAATTCCCACTCCTCATCTGTCATCTTTTCTGGTTTTTCTCCAAACAGTAGTTGATGTAAATTCTTTTGATATAAATAATCTTCTATTTGCAACTTCCACCAATAGAAATATGTCCCATCAAATTTTTCAATCTTTCCCTTCCTAAATTTCGCCATAACTCCCACTCAAAATCAACACCGATCTTAGTGAAATCTGACACGAACCAGAGCTCTGGTATCAATTGTTAGCAAAAATAGCGGAATAATACTAATGCAACAACCAGCGAAATCAAATAGTTAACCGAAGTGAAAAATAACAGAGACAGAGAACACGCAGATTTAACGTGGTTCGGCAATATGCCTACGTCCACGGGGACACGATCGAAAACTTTCACTATATCAAAAGAGAATTACAACTTTCTAGTTCTCAACCAAAAGAGAAATTTGCAATGAAATCACACAAGACTTGAGATCAAACCTCAACCTCCTTGTTACAGTGATTTTCCTCTGCTTTGCTTCGGCTGCAGCCACAACCAAAGCACCTGCTTCTCCTATTTCTTTCCTTCGGCCGAAACACACTGCAACAGGGGCAGCCGCAACACCTACTCGACAGAAGGAACCTTAGGCCAAAATCAAGAGCAGCTTCGGCTGATAGCACAGCAGCCGCCTCACCTCCTAATCAATAGAGATTAGGTTAATCTTTTAAGTGCTTTTATTTAGCCAAATAATTAACAGCAGTACAAGGTTTCTGTTTGGCCAAGAATTTCAGCCGCAGCCTTTTATAACTTTTGTTTGCTTTGGCCAAAAGAAACAAGCATCAGTTCTATTTCAAAGAGAATAGAAAACCTTGGCCAATTACAAAATAAATCTCCACCACTTGATTTAATCACAAAACCTTTGCAAAACATAACAAGTTATTGGGGCCGGTTTTGGACCGTTTTCAGCGGACCGAAACCCGTTGCGGCAATGAGGCTCCATTTGCAACAATCTCCCACTTGGAAACCTATTGTAAAAATTGTAATATCTATACATGATAATTCTATTGTCTAAAACTTTTACCTCGACTGTTCAAAATCCTAATTTCAGCGTTCAACCCAAATGCACCAAAGTTGAGCAATAGCACAATTTTTTTCCATCAACCGGGTTTGTCAATATATCTGTAGGATTCTTACTGCTTTCAATTTCTCCAACTTCAATTGGCCATCCTCTAATAAGAATCTAATAAAATGATATTTCAAGTGAATATGTTTAGTCCATGAATGATACGCCTAGTTTTAGCAAGATAAATTGTACTCTGACTGTCACTGAATAACCTACAATCCACTCCATCAAAACCCAATTCACTTATTAATCATTGCAATTAAATAAACTCCTTACTTGATTCTGTAGCTGCCACATACTCAGCTTCTGTCGAAGATAAAACAATAATTGATTATAATCTTGAAACCCAGTTTACCGCTGTCCCTCCTACAATAAAGATATAATCTGTGGTGATCCTGCCATTGTCTCTATCAGCCGCATGGTCCGAATCCACAAAACCTTGCACATTAATGTTATTACCCCCAAAACATAAACAATACTCTGAAGTACCTTTCAAATACCTGAAGAACCACTTCACCGCTTGCCACTGTTTCTTTTCAGGATTCTTCATAAATCTACTCACTACTCCCACTGCGTGTACAATATCTGGTCTTCTACTCACCATTACCTATATGAGACTCCCAACGACCGATGAATAAGGCACATTGTCTCCAAAACATACATGAAGCTGTCACATACTCAGCTTCTGTCGAAGATAAAACAACAATTGATTGTAATCTTAAAATCAAGCTTACTGCTGTCTCTTCTACAGTAAAGATATAACCTGTGGTACTTCTGCCATTTTCTCTATCACCCGCATGGTCCGAATCCACAAAACCTTACACATCAATATTATCACCCCCAAATCATAAATAATATTTTGAAGTACCTTTCAAATACCTAAAAACCACTTTACCGCTTGCCAATATTTCTTTCCAGGGTTCTTCATGAATCTACTTGCTACTCCCACTACATGTGTAATATCTGGTCTTATACTCACCATTGCATGTATGAGACTCCCAATGGCCGATGAATAAAGCACATTCTCCATGTGTTTTGTCTCCTCATCTGTCTTAGCAGGTTGCTCCCAGTTTGAACTAACCACCAAAAACTGTAGTTACTGATTTTGTATTCTCCATATTAAATCTCTCCAACACCTTCTTGATGTACCTCTCCTGAGATAACTACAATTTCTTATTTTTCTTATCTCGGGTAATTTGCATTCTAAGAAGTTGTTTAGTCTCACCCATGTTCTTAATAGAGAATCACCCTGCCAATTTTCTTTTCAGATTATTGATTTTCTTCATACATGTACATGCTACAAGTATATCATCTACATACAAAGTAAGTATAATAAAGTTACCGTGCTTAAACTTTTGTAGATATACACAATGATATGAATTGCATACGGCAAAACCAAAATCCAACATAAACTTGTCGAATTTCAAGTACCATTGCCTCGACGCTTGTTTCAACCCATACAAGCTTCTTTTCTGTCGACATACCCATATCTTTCTGACTGTTCCATGTACATTTCCTCCTCCAAATCACCATGAAGGAAAGCAGTCTTTACATCGAGCTGCTCTAAATATAATCCTTTCACAGCCACAATACTCAGTATTGCTCTGATAGAAGTCATCTTGACAATAGGTGCAAATATTTCATTAAAACTAATACCTTTTCTCTGACCGTATCCCTTTACCACAAGTCTAGTCTTGAATTTTTGTGTCCCTCTTGCCTCATGTTTTACCCTATATTCCCACTTTTTATGCAATATTTTTATCTTTTCCAGTCGCTTCACCAATTCCCATGTGTGATTCTCCTCCTAAGAAGATATCTCATCACGAATGGCTTCCTCCAACTTAAGACGAAATTTATCTTGTATAGCATCTTGGTAACCTCTGGTTCACCTGCATCAGTGTACAAAACATGATATAAAAGAAGACAAAGTTTTTGAGTTGGCTTCCTTATCCTCGTGCTCCTCCTCAAAGTGGGAACACTCTCTGATGAAGTACTAAAACCATCTACTTCAGTCAGTGGCTCTCTCTCCTGTTCGGTCTCATCTGAACCATGTATATTCTCAGGTGTAGCCATTTCTTCTCCTTCAGATGTAGGTATTTCTTTCTTTCTTTTATCCATGAGATCCATCCTATCCTGTGACTTTTCCAGCTCCAAGTGCTCTTTCTAAACTGTTTTCTCACTCTTATTCTCCATTCGGTCTTTATACATACAACCCTCTTTGAATACTACATTTCTGCTACGAATCACCTTGTTATGCTCATAATCCACAAGAGATAACCATATTCGTCGTCACCGTATCCAATGAATACACATTTCTGAGATTTAGAATCAAGCTTCTTTCTCATCTCATGATCCACATGTGCATATGCTATACAACCGAACACTTTTAAGAATGAATAATTCACAGTCTTATCAGACCACACCTCCTCTGGAATTCCTCCATATAAAACACTAGTTGGACTCCTGTTGATCAGATATACTGCCGTATCTACAGCGGCTCCCCAAAGTTGCAAAGGCAAACCTGCATGTAGTCTCATACTCTGAGCTCGCTCCAAAATGGTTCTATTCATCCTCTCAGCCATGCCATTCTGCTGCGGTGTTCTCGGTACAGTCTTTACTCTCCTGATCCCGTGGGTAGAGCAATAGTCATTGAACTCTCTATTGCAAAATTCCCCACCATTATCTGACAACAGACATTTCTCCTTCAAACATGTTTCCTTCTCAACAAAAGCTTCCATACCTTGAAGATCTTGAAGACATCGGATTTCTGCTTAAGTGCAAACACCTATGTTTTCCTGCTTGCATCATCTATGAAAGTGACTAAATAAGAATTACCTCCAAGAGACTTCGCCGAAGAAGGCCCATATACATCTATATGCACCAACTCCAATATCTCAGTTTTCTTCTCCTTACCATCTTTCATAAAATTAAATCTTTTTTTTCTTCCCAAATACACAGTTCTCACAGAAATCAAAGTTAGAATCTTTCATATCTATCAACATACCTCTGGATTGCACCACCCACATACCGCTCTCGCTCAAGTGACCGAGCCTGTGATGCTATAAGGTAGCCTTCTCATTTTTCACGAAGGCCAAAGAAACAACGTGATTCACCGAGCTTGAGAGTAAATATAGAGTTCTCACTCTCTCACCCTTGACCACTACCCTTACTCCTTAATTGATCTTCCACTGTTTCCTCTCAAATGAAATTTGATAATATTTGCCATCCAGCTTGCTAACAGATATCAAATTCTTCTTCAAATCTGGTACGTGCCTGACCTCTTGTAAAAGCAATTTTCCACAATTGTGCAACTTTAACTGAATTGTCCCCTTACCGACAATCTTGCATTGCTGTCCATTACCAACAGTCACATGCCCAAAATCACCTTGGACATAATTCTCAAACCATTCTCTGCGAGCAGTGCAATGGAACGAAATCCCTGAATCCACAAACCACAGATCTGACCTTGATTCTGTATGAACAGATAAGCACAAGTCATCGTACTCTTCACTTGGATTCACAACATTCGCTCCTTCCTTGTCTTTATTTGGACAATCCTTCTTCATATGACCCTCTGTCTTACATTTCCAACACACTAATTTTTTCTTAAATTTTCTCTTAGATTTTGATCTCTCTCTTTACTTTAACTCCATGCTTAAATTTCTACCTCTGTCCTTTTTTCTGTCATTATCAACAGGACAGAGCAGTACTTGTAGAAACTGTGCTCTCACCCATACTCTTTTTCATCAATTCATTATTCATGATTGTACTCATAATATCATCAAATTTAAGAGTAGTATTGGAAGTATTGCTGATGGCCATAACAATATTACTCCAACTATCCGGTAACGAATACATAAACATCAAAGTTTTAATGTCATCAGCAAAGACAAAATCTAAATATTCAAGTTGTGCCCATAATGTGTTAAATTCGCTTAAATGATTAATAACTGAAATATCAGAAGACATTCTCAAGTTGAATAACTTTTTCATTAGAAACAGTCTATTTAAAGCAGGCGACTTCTCATAAAATTTAGCCAACGTTGACATCAAACTTCAAGTGGTTTTCTGCTTAGAGACATTGAACACAACCTGCTTTGTCAGGCACAATCGAATCTGCGCCAAAACCCTCATGTCCAACAATTTCTACTCCTCATCTATCATTTTTTCTGGCTTTTCTCCAAACAATGGTTGATGTAAATTCTTTTGATATAAATAATCTTCCATTTGCAACTTCCACCAATGGAAATATGTCCCATCAAATTTTTTAATTTTTCCCTTCCTAAATTCCGCCATAACTCCCACTCAAAATCAACACCGATCTTAGTGAAATCTGACACGAACCAGAGATCTGATATCAATTGTTAGCAAAAATAGCGGAATAATACTAACGCAACAACCAGCGAAATCAAATAGTTAACCGAAGTAAAAAATAATAGAGACAGAGAACACGCAGATTTAACGTGGTTTGGCAATATGCCTACGTCCACGGGGACACGATCGAAAACTTTCACTATATCAAAAGAGAATTACAACTTTCTAGTTCTCAACCACAAGAGAAATTTGCAATGAAATCACACAAGACTTGAGATCAAACCTCAACCTCCTTGTTACAGTGATTTTCCTCTGCTTTGCTTCGGCTGCAGCCACAACCAAAGCACCTGCTTCTCCTGTTTCTTTCCTTCGGCCGAAACACACTGCAACAGGGGCAGCCGCAACACCTACTCAATAGAAAGAACCTTCGGCCAAAATCAAGAGCAGCTTCGGCCGATAGCACAGCAGCCGCTTCGCCTCCTAATCAATAGAGATTAGGTTAATCTTTTAAGTGCTTCTATTTAGCCAAATAATTAACAGCAGTACAAGGTTTCTATTTGACCAAGAATTTCAGCCGCAGCCTTTTATAACTTTTGTTTGCTTTGGCCAAAAAAAACAAGCAGCAGTTTTATTTCAAAGAGAATAGAAAACCTTGCCAATCACAAAATAAATCTCCACTACTTGATTTAATCAGCCGCCACAAAATCCTTGCAAAACATAGCAAGTTATTTGGGCCGGTTTTGGACCCATTTCGGCGGACCGAAACCCGCTACGGCAATGGGGCTCAATGATGATTTCATGCAACTTGAAGTTGTTTTTATATCAAGCTATTATGTTTATTGGCATTATAAGCAGCGCCCATACAGATATTTGCTCTTGCTGCCACATTTGTAACTTTGGCAGATGGATCTCTGTTTGTGTTCTTGCCAAGCGAGTCCATATACTATGAAGGTTAATTTATAATACTCATATTTGTAATGCAGTTAGACTCTGACGATTCTTACATCATCCTCATATATGGGACTGGTGCCCTTGTTGCTCTGTAGTTGTCGTCCGCTGTTGTTGGCGCTATTGATTCTATTCCACTGGTAGGCTCACATTTAGCATCTATAATTTTTTTTAAAGTTCAAAGCAACTCAAACTCCAAATTGTTAATCTTTCTGAATTTATAAAACAGTTTCCAAAAGTGATGGAAGCGGTTGGCCTCGCCTACACAGTTTGGTTCAGCTATAGGTATCTTATCTTCAAGGTGATCTTTCGAATTCTTCCTCAACTATTTTTAGATATTTATGTTAAGGTTCCGATTAATAATTCGGTTGTACACTGCAGGAAAATAGGGAAGAATTGTTTGCAAAAATTGAAGATATCAAGAAACAGATAATTGGGACAAGTGACGGTTGATGTGCAAAGTGAGAAGTTATGGGCTTTTTTGTTTCACGCATAGTATAGAACTGACAGTAGTTATTTTTATCTAGTTGAGTTTAATGGTATTTTACTTTCATAACAGTTATATGGACGAGAAACGCGAACCGCACCATTGGATTATGTGTTCATGTCAATTTAACTTTTCAAGAACACATACCTCATATTTTGCTTCTTTTGATTACAATTGTTCAGTCTGATGGGGAAACGCTCGGTAAAGGGTATATGCAGGAGTTGGGTGGGTTATGTTTAGGCCGTCTCATCAATAGGAGGAACAACTCGTGAGCAAAGTATCCTCTCTTGTTTATCATGATGGCACATATCCAATGATTCTCAGCATCAACCCATCGGATTATATTCGTGTGTTGTGTCATTTGTTATATGCCTTCTGTGCACTTTAGATTGTACTAATGCTTCTCAGGAAAATGTACTTGGGTCGATGATAGGTTCTATATACCCGCATTATGCCAACTCTCATCGTTGAGCATAACATGTAAGATGCCTACATAGGAGGGAAATTAAGTTCATGTAAGAGAGAAGGTTGAGTTTAACAATTTGATTACCATCCATTGCTTTTGCAAAAAAGTCATTATAAAGATACTCGCTGAATTGGATTCCAACTTTCCCTCTGGTTCTAGCTTAATGCGCGAACCAAGGAAAATTCCCAATTCTCCATTGAATTTGATCATGTTTGATTTAAGATTCCAAAACTTTTATATTTCTGCATGAACTGTCCATTTATTTTGATATCTTAATCTAATTCTGAATATATATGCTTATCTAAGTTGTCACATTCATAGTTACTATATTGGAAACTATAATGCTATAAAGAATATTGTTATTTGTAAATATATATTACTATAAATATACATGGCATGCTATGTAGATTTGAAATTGATAAAACGTACTAAGTTTGCTAATATAATTTAGTCGTCTGGCCCTTTTTTTTTCCCTCTCTCTCTCCTTTTAGTAGGTTTGGAGCAATGCAACATACTGAGTGTGATAATATAGTTATACAATGATTTCTCTTTAAAGTTTTTCTACACTTAGGATATCTATCTTCTTAATTTCTTTAAAATCAGATTTTATGAGTTTTAAAGTTTATTTGTCCTTTTATTAAGTGGGTACAAAATGTTTTATTCATCGGGTCTGAGTAAAATGCTTCTAATTAGGGATGAGAATGGATAGGTCTAAGAACCAGCTCCTAGCCATCATGTTAAAAGTTTTGAATTAAAAATATAAATATTTTTAATTTTTTTATTCAAAATTTGTATAGGAAAGGCCAATTGCTCGAACCCATCCATTTTCATCTCTATCTTTGTTTCCCAGTTTTCAATCCTTCTTTCATCATGAGTCTAAGTAAAATGCTTTCCATCTAAAGCCATGCATCCTGCTATTTCATTGAAATATGTATTAGATTAAAATTAGCCCACTTATTAACAGATACATTTTGTATCCAGAAACTGACATAAGAATTTATAGAAATCAAATTAGACACAAAATTCTGGATTTCTGATGAAAATTTTGCCGATGTTGTTAAAAATTGTGCCGATTACTACATCTATGGGCACTTAAGAAAAATATGATCTCTGAATTCTTCGTTCTTAGAGCATAGTGCACAAAGCGAATCATGAGACACTACACCTTTTCTGGAAAATCTCCTTCGTATGAAGTATATCTAAAAATACCAGTCAAATTAAAATTTTAACCTTAAGAGGAATTGATAGTTTCCAGATATAAATAGGGATAAGATTAGATGCCAAAGACTAGTTATTTGCTTGTCCTATTCCAAATTTTGAACTAATGTCGTTTTTATATGGTTCTGACACTGTTTGTAGGCTATTTTGGCATTGTTTTCGTGCTGTTTTGACGTTGTTTTCATGCTGTTTTCATCTAGTTACGATGCTATTTTCACGCTATTTTCAGATAGCTTGAACGTTGTTTTTAAGCTGTTCCGATGTTGTTTTCATGTTGTTTCGACACTACTTTCATGATGTTTTCACGCGGCTTGAATGATGATTTCTTGCAGCTTGAAGTTGTTTTTATACGATTCCAATGCTGCTTTCACACTGTTTTTTACGACACTACTTTCACGTCGTTTTCATGCGGATTGTATGTTATTTTCACGTGGATCCGACATGCTATTTCGACACTGTTTTCATGCTATTTTGAAATTATTTTCATGTTGTTTTCACCCACGTATGGTGCTATTTTCATGGGGTTTGAACGTTGTTTTCCTTGCATTGGCAATGAAATGGATTCCTTCCAAAATGAAGCCAACACCGCTATGGCTTTCTGTTCCCCTTCTTTATCTCCTCGAATATGCAGAATTCTTGCACTGCCTCTCAATGAACTCTCTTTTTTGATGCTTCTCTATTGGATTTATAGTTCGCATTCGTTGAGTATCCAGAGTGATCGAGAATCATAAAGAGTTTTAGTTCAGTTTGACTTAGATTAGCTAATGGTATTCTAATTGAATTGGTAAACTAATTAGATGATTATACTGTTATTCTAATATGATTAGAATAGTAACACTATATATACATCTCTTATATGTGATATGAGAGAGGTGGACAATAAATGAGAGAGATGACTTTTATAGAGATAGAGAGATAGAAAGATATTTGGATATCTTTTGTAATTTTTTTTCTTATAATGAATATCTCTCATTGTTCTCGTCGGCATAGGTCGAATCTGGCCGGTCGAACCACGTTAATTCTCTTGCGTTCTTCTTATATTTATTACTTTACTATCTCATTGATTTTGATGTTATGATCTCGTCGTATTTGCGAGATATGATGGAGGTTTTGATCCTGATAAGTGGTATCAAAGCCAGAGTTTATGAATCTGTAATCGAGATCACGAGATAGCGGATCAGATGTCCATGCATTAAGAGCAAATACAAGAAGAAGTAAAGAAGAAGAACCAACCGGGTGCTACTAGCGACGTGCACGACCACATGCTTTGAAGGTGCACACCGAATGGAGTGGCTAAGAGTTGAGATGGATTCCGAGGTGCAGATCAACAACTGTGGTTGATCAGAGCATGGATCGAGAAATCAGTATTCGATTAATGTGATATAGGAGTCGAATCCTATATTTTTCAGCATTCCGAACACAGTGGTAGATGTGGATTGGGCAAAATCTACTATTTGGAGCAGATTTTGTGCAAACCAATAGTGATCAATAATGATTGAGGGGTCGATATTGACCGAGATGATTAATGATCGATGGTTGGTTGATTGCAGGATGATGAGGTACAGTGTGGTATTTCATAGTGATGAATACGGTTACTTCATGACATGATGAAGCACATGGTAATGTATAATCGTTTATATCTCTGGAGTTGGTTATAGGTTTTTGGTTCAAGATGGAGTATGGTGTAATGATCATTTTTGTATGGTGCATAACATGATAAGTGATTGTGAGTACTCAGGTGGTCAATGTGTTTTGACCAAGGTGAAGCATGGTGTAGCGATTATGAGCGCTCGGTGAAAAGTATGTTGTAATAATCATGAGTGTTCAAGGGTGTATGATTTAGTAATCATGAGTGTTTGGAGAAGAGTGATTTAGTGATCATGAGTGCTCAGGTATAGAGATAGTGATGATTATACAACTTGTTTTCGGTACGTGGAGTATGATGATCATGCTGTGGATGTTTGCAAAGTAGATGCGAGAATAACGGAGTTTCTCCAAGTTGCATAGCTCATCGGATACGAGCCAAAGTGGATATTGTTGAGTTTGTATCTCGCATCCGTTGAGTATTCAGATGTAATTGAGGATCATAAAGAGTTTTAGTTCAATTTAACTTGGATCAGCTGATGGTATTTTAATTGGATTGGAATATCAATTAGATAATAATAGTACTATTCTAATAGGATTATGATAGTAACAATATATATACATCTTTTGTATGTAATATGCAATAAATGAGAGAGATGACTTTTATAGAGATGAGAGAGGTTGAGAGATATTTGGAATTTTTTTGTAAGTTTTTTCCTCATAATGAATCTCTCATTGCTCTCGTAGACGTAGGTCGAATCTGGCCGGTTTTACCAAGTTAATTCTCTTGTGTTCTTCTTGTATTAATTGCTTTACTATCTCATTGATCTGAGAGTTTCCAAAGGAGCACATCATTTTTCCTAACGAGCCCAGTTTTCCTAGTAAGCCCACCCTCTCTTTTGAAAAAGAGAGGGTTTTCCTAGTGAGCACACCAAATATCCCAATAATACCCTCACTCTCTTTCTCTCCCACTTTTCCCTTCCTTCTACCCCACCTCCATTCTTCTCTCCCTCACCTCTCCAACTCTAGGGCCGGCCAAATTTCAAACCCAAAAACTCAACTCTTCTCTTCCCTCCCACCTCTCCTAATCCTTCATCTTGCTCTTCCCCTTTCCTACCTCCTCCTCCATCCAAATTTTTTTCTCTCTCTTCCATTTGGCCGCCGCTGCCGCCGATCTGCCGCCGCCGTTGATCCAGCCCATGCTGCTAGCCCGCCATTCCGCCGTATCTTCTTGGGTCGAGATGGGTGAGATCTCTTCCTCATTTAGTAATTTTTTTTATTTTGGTCTTATTTTTTGAGCAAAGAATGTGAGGAGGTGGAGGGGAAGAGGAGGAGGTGGTGGAGGGGTTTTGATGATAACATTTAGAATAGAGCATTGGAGTTTTGGAGGTGGAGGGTTTTTGATCATAAATAAATTTTTTTTTATAAGTTACCTCATAATTCATTCTTTTTATAAGTATACCTCACAATTTATACTTTGATTATAATTAATAAAAAATTAAAATATTATAATGCTAGTTGTAAAATATGCAAAATTTCATTAATTTTCCAATCGTGGACGGTAATGGTAAATTTTAATATGTCTTGAAGTTTCGAGTATTGTCGTAATGGCTGATTAATTAGCAAAAGAAGGTTTGAGTGTGTTTATACTTGTATTTTACATTCTATTGCAACAACAAAATTAGAGAAAATTTGATATTCGTACCAAATTTAACTATGTAACTATTTACTTATACATAGAGAAGTCATTGTTCAGATAACTATCATTTATGAATGAAATATACGTATTAATACTATTATCTTTGTCTTCCATAGATGGATCCGGTAGAATCATCTCACGTACGACCAATTGCCTCGTTGAGGAGGAAAAAAGCAGCATCTCGGCCACCAATCCGGAATGAGATCCACTGCGATGTATTAGTCACATGAGAAAAATAAGTTCATGTATTAGTCACATGAGAAAAAACGAGATCCAATGGATTCAATATAATTTTGTAAAGCCCGTAAACTTTATATTCAACTTCTATTATATAGCATCTTCATGGATATTGTAATGACTCGAAGACAATCTTTACTGACTTGTAGTTATCTTAGTGTTGAGATTGTGATACTTTAAGATATCTTGAATTGACTTTGCTTTTGCTTGTGTTTTTAACTTGTACTCGATAATGATACTTGATTCTTGGGTGTTCAGAACTTATTATGGATATTTGTACTGCAATTAAATTGATACTGCTGATTTGAACTTGAAATTATTTGAATAAATTGCATACGTATATGGGTTTTTTATCTATTGTCCAGGGTGTACACTCCGGACATAGATCCTCTGTCTGGACTGGCAGTCTGGACAGTGATCATATGTCCGGACTGGCAGTCCGGACAGACAGGAGTTTTTTTGTCCGCACTAGCAGTCCGGATGATGGCGTTCCTTTCCTTCTCTCCCCCATTAAACCGTTCCTTCTCTCCCTCTTCTCTCCCCTTCTCTTCTCTTCCTCTTTCTCTTCTCTTCTCTTCCAAAAAATCTTCCCTAATCCAAATACCCAACTCTTACTTCCTCTTCCTCTTCTCTTCTCTAAACCCAACACTACCCAACTTCTCTCCTCTCCCTTTTTCTCGCCGCCTTCGGCGCCGCCGGCTCAGACAATGCCGCCGCTGATTCTCTTCCGCCACTTCTTGAATCGAGTATTTAGGGTCTTTTTTTTTGGTTAACTGAACTCTAGTTTGAGAAGAGAAGGAGAAGGGAGAAGGAAGACAGGGGTACCTTGGTCCAAAAAATTTGATGGCAAGATTATAATATGATAAAAGTTTTTAAGTGGTTTTACTAGGAAAAATGGTGTGCCCATCTAGAAACTCCCATTGATCATGATTTTGTAATCTCGTAGTATTTGCGAGATCTGATGGAGGTTTTGATCCTAACATTCTCCCTCCTCCATTACAATTATCCAATGATCCTCTCCTTATCGTCCATGCTTTATCATCTCTGTGTTTCCCTGTATTAACCCTCCCTTGTTTCCTTTGTTATTATCCTCTGATTCTTGTTCGGATATGAAATCAAGGCTTTTGTCCTTTCCCGTACTCGATATTTTAGGTGGCGTTTAATTAGGAATAGTAATGGACATGTCTATATATTAATTTTTGAATTAAAAATAAAAAATTAATTTTTCTAATTCAAAATTTTATAGTAAGAAGATCAAAAATTGATCTGTGGACACGTCCATTACCATTCCTACTGGTTTAATTCTTCTTCTTTGAGGTGCTCCCCCAGATGTCTTACCCACCCTTTCCAATCGGTCGCTGTCCTTACAAGGTTTTTATTTCCCCTCTTACGTACGACATCACTGGTCTTTTCATCGCCTGGATAAGTGGACTTTAGTTGGTGAGCTCCGTGCTGTCACTAAGGTCTGATGGGCTTCCTCTGGCTTCCTCCTATGGTCTTTGCCTATGCGAACTACTGTGTTAAATAATTTGCTGACTAGGTTAGGTTTTGAGCAGATGAATTTCATATCCATGCATCGCAATAATTGATATGCGATGTATATGCTAAGAATCCGATGTTTTATGATCTCATCAAGCACATCGAGGTCAGATTATTATCTTGTTCGAGATTATTTGGTCGTTAGAATAATGGGCCGATCTTGGCTAAAACTACATTTCCTAAAGTTTTCTTAATCTTGTGTAACAACTTGGGCACGAGTCGCTCCAACTTGAGGAGAGTTAGTTTGTTTTTGTATTTAGTCCCATATTGCATATGAGTTTATTTGTATGGTATTGAAACAATTAAATATGCATTTCTTGACTTATTACAAGATTAGCTTACTATTCCAATAACAAACCCAATAATTTAGATATGGGCAACATAGCATGATATGTTTATTGCGAAAGTTGGATATGATTTAATCATGAAATGGTTGGCAGGGAAACACTCTTACATATATCAGACGCCACCTGCTAGTTTGCCGCTCCTAATCCTAGTCCTAACCTAATTTGTAGTTGTACTTAATCCCTCTACATTGTTATATTACAAAAAATTATATCTCGATTCAACTTTAACCCAAGTTGGAAGTGCTAAGCATTTTATTATACATAATTTCCATGTGATGCATGGATGGAGAACGATGTTGCGACCTTTTTAATAAGACATAACTTGCATCATTAGCAACTCAAAGCTCGCTCCATCTACTGGGGAATCTCTCATTCCTCACTAAACAAACAGATAAAAAAACTTAAGTCGATCTAAATTATTGCTTCCTGTTACAATTTTATAATTGCCCAAATTCACAAGTGGAAATAGAAAAGAAATCGAGGGCAACGACTTGAGACTTGATCTTTTATAATTAAGCACGGTCACCGAGCAGGCAGGAATGAAGGCTGCGAACGATACACGTCTCGTCTATTACCACCTGGCGTAGTGGTGCTTCGACCACATAAATCGAAATGACGGAAGGAAGAAATGCGACATTCTATCTCTCCGAAATGAAAAAGAACTGACTGAGGAACCTTCCGCTCGTCGGCGGCCGTCGGAACGTCGATTCGACGTGACGTGGAAGGAAGAATGCATGAACCACGGCAGAGGAGAAAGGACGGATCACCTGCCTATCTTTGATCCAACAAAAAAAACTATGCCAGAAGAATAGGATGTAAAGATTGACCGGTACAAAAGCCATCTCCATCAATCAATCTACGCTCATTGAGGAGACGGTGACATAGAAAAAAAAAATGGGGGGCGAAAACCGAACCGAACTAAACCGATCGATTCGGTTTATTCGGTTTTTGGTTCGGTTCGGTTTAAAAACTAAAATTAAAAATCGGTTTCGGGTCGGGTTTCGGTGGGTTTAGCTCCAACCGAAACCGACCGAACAAACCGAACTTTTGGAATTGTAACTTATTTTTTTTTTTGATTTATTTTTAATGTGTTTTTCTTTTAAATTTTCAATGAAAAATATGTGATTGTTATTTTAATAGGTAGAAAAAGAAAAAAATAGAAAGCTTATAAAATACAAGTGTTTATCACATAATTAGTTTCAAACCCCAAAAACCGAAAACCGAACCGAACCGAAAATTATGTTCGGTTTTCGGTTTCCACTCTTATTCGGTCAGTTCGGTTTCAATTTTAAATATTCGGTTCGGTTTTCGATTAGATTTTTTTTACAAAAAACCAAACCGAACCGATCGATGCTCACCCCTAGTCACCGTGATTGCTGTACTCTTTTTCTTGTTCTCTGTATAAGTAAGCACCTATCCAGAGCATAAACTAGGTGGAAACGGGGAAGAGAAGGGAAAGAGATCATGGCTACAACTGATTCTGATTGTATAGTTTCGATCGATGATCTGGCCAAGGAGCTTGAATCCATGAGCGGAACTGCATCTAACGGAACTATCCATAAAGTCCCCGAGTCTCTTGTGAAGGGAAAGGAAGAAGACTACACCCCCAGGCTTGTCTCCATCGGCCCATACCACTCGCAGAACCAGAAGCTTGCCAAGACAAACAAGCTGATCAAGATGCAGTTCCTCCACAGTCTAATCGATCGCAGCCCCCAGTCGAACTCACTGAAGAAGTACTTCGACGCTGTGCACAGCATCACACAAAATGCAATGGGGAAATACTCCTCCGCCGACAGGAAAAATAATGGTGATGGGAGACTCGAAGAACTGGCTACTATGATGAAAAATAATGGTGATGGGAGACTCGACAAACTGGCTACTATGATGGTGGTCGATGGATGCTTCATCATAGAGCTCTTCCTCGGGCGACTTCCTAGAGACGATCATCCCAGGGCAGCTGCACCGAATATCTCCAGGAAGCAGCTGGCATTCCTCCACACCGACGTTCTCTTGGTCGAAAACCAGATCCCCTTCTTTGTCCTCGAGGAGCTGTTCAAGGCCTCCCACATTCCAAACCTCGACTCTCTCCTGAAGGACGTGAGGAAAGGTAATTCCGACTCCCCGTTCACCTTCACACAACTCGCTCTTGCATATTTTGAGCAGGATGAGCTAATTGGTGCATCGGCCAAAAAATTTTATACGAGGGATGAAAATATGTCATTCCAATTTGACCACCTCTTCCATCTCTACCACTCGATATGGGACCCGTCGTTCAAGGTTCTCGGCCAAAGTCCAGAAGCTCAGCAGCCAAATGGGCAGGGCCAGCAGCCAAATGAGCAGCAGCCCCGGCCTACTGCTACTACTACTTTTCGTTGCTGGCCAGACTGTTTGTTTATATTCCTTTTTAGCTGGGCCATAGCCCTTTATTACGTGGTATCCATGATTTACAAGTTTCTCAGGAAACTCGTGATCGGCCTTTTATTCATCTTGCATTTTGCTATATCGTACATTGTCAGCCCCCGTAGCTGGAAGGATTTACAGAGCATCAAGCAGCCGAGCCTAGACGCTAAGAACGCAAGATTTCTGCATGACATGGGGATCAAGTTCAAGAAGAACACAAATGCACAAAACTGGCTGGACATATCTCTAACCGAAGGAGTGCTCAAGATCCCGGCATTGCCCATTCACCAGAGAACCATCATCATATTCAGGAATATGGTAGCATTTGAAGAGCTCGACTCTCAAAGTCGGAAGAAGAACTTCACTGCCTTCGCCAAATATATGGACACGCTCATCGACTCCGAGAAAGATGTTGCCATACTTAGAAAGTGTGGTATAATCCAGAGCGAGTTGGAGCCGGATAAGGAGGTTGCAGACTTCTTCAATAATCTTTGTAATGTTACTGTCTTGGACCGGGGCAGGCACCGCCATGGCCTTGAGGAGAAGCTGTTCAAGAACTTGGAGAGCTACTACAAAGACAATCGCTATGAAGTCATGATTCGTCAATGGAGGATGACGCTTATCCCTGATTCTTTGAGAAGTTCGTGGGCGATTCCTGCGATAATTGTGGGTCTCATCATCGTTTTGCCGAGTGCACTGCAGACATTCAACACCATTTATTCCATGATCTATCCTCCTCCACATCCACAACAGCTTATTAGTGCTTACTGAGTATGTTCCTAATTCTGATGTCGTCGGTTCCTACGAGTCTACTGTTTGCTGTATAATTGTTGCAGCCTGTATAATTGCTCTTGCCCGGTAATGATTTTTATCATTACAAGTGTGACTTGTTACGGAAGTTGAATAAGATGCTTATCGTCAGTCGTGATTGTGTTCGAGTGAATGTAAAGCTTAGCATCTATGTTGTCGGTTATCATAGTTGCGATCATTTCTTTAAGCAAGTTTCATTTCGATCTAGCTTGAAATTTTCAAACAGTGTGTCTCCTCTGAAGTGCATAGGGAGAGTGCTTGTACATCGGAGGTAAATTCTTTTAACTGAGGCAATAATACTTGATTCCAGAACAATTGGTGATTTTGTTCTGAAATTCCATGTAAATTGGAATTATTCTTCTCTGTAGTCTGTCACGGTTCTTGTTTAATTTGAGCTTCGTCTGCGTTTTGTTCCTACAATCAACCTTGGGCTAATGCTCATGGTGGATTTTCCTATCAGATGCAACCATAGCAGCTTGTGAAGGCAGGGAAAGGTCCCGAGTTAACAAGACAATTTTTCGAGCTTTTGATACATTCCCAGGTGCATATCTGTCGCCAATCTTTCTCACTATAGCACAAACATTATTTATTTCAGTTTGTCCTGAACAAGTCATGTTCATTTGCTCCATCCTTTATGGTAGGCTTGCTTGTTATCCACACATTGTTATAGCTTACCATGTCTCCTGTATTATTGATTTTTTCTTACCGTCGTATCTGAAAAAATGGAAACTTAGGTAAGTGTTTTATCAACATATGTATCAAAAAAAGATATCTAATTTAGCTCTTTCATGCTTACTATAACGAGTTATTTCGGTTTTCTATTGGCTGCTTCAACTATAACCCCAGCTCTATTGATTGGTTTGAACAAGATACGACTTATTTGAAATGAATTGAATGAACAAATTCATAAAAATCTCTCCTTCAGGTATTCTACGGTCCTTTCCCGTGTCAATTGTTAATTCTTGGTCATATTGGTAACTCTTGGTCATTGAGATTCATGGATTTTTCAGATTAATATTTAGGGATAGATCTTACCTTTCTTTTTATCTCCTCAAACAAATCGATGT